>ML782915.1:463322-521482 GCA_009831015.1 Picea engelmannii
AATATTTTCCAAAATGCATTGAAACCATTTTTCATTTCCTGCTAGATTCCCACAGTCCATGTGTTCTTACTAGATTGCATAAGACTTCAAGAAGAGATCAAGACCCACTTCTTTATACACCTCACTTGTTTATTTTTTTAAGGAAAATATTACAACATGCACCTCAAGACTTCTCCCACAAAATCCCACATGGATTGAAATTTCTCCATTTTTAATTTCTTCCACAAAATTGTATATGGGTTGATGATTTCTCCCTTTTGTATCCTCATCACTTCTTTTTGTAATCCCTAATCATGTTTTAGAGTTTTTTTATCACTTTGGTTGGCTTAAAATTGAGATTTCACAAACCCATCTCCATTTTCCATTTCTCCCATAAAAATATATAAGGTTGATCATTTCTCCCTTTTCCATGCATGTTTGATTCTTCATGTAGTTTCTCAATGTGTTCCATAATTCTTCATTGTTATGATTGGTTTATAAGTTGAATATAGTTTTTTTGAGGTTGATTAAAGAATAAAAAAATCCTAGACTTACTAGGAATTCCCTATCAACAACAACGTAGTGCCCTGTACAATGCTAGCAAAAAGATCTACCATTTCTTGAAACACAAAAAACACTTTTAACTTACTTCTATTTCCATTCCTCTTCCCTACCCAACTACCTCTCAACAAGTTACTCTCTCTCTCTCTCTCTCTCTCTCTCTCTCTCTCTCTCTCTTTTCCTTTTCCACACCCCCACGAAGAAATACCCCAACCCCATTCTTAGTTACTAGTTACACCTTTAGCCAACATGCAGACCCCTAAGCTCCATTACTAACCTCAGTCTTCCTCCCTTTCATGCTCACTACCAATTCCTTTTTCCCTTAAACCCCTAATGCTCTCAACACCTACATCTATGAAATGAAGTGCACAACTACTAGTTTCTATCAAGCAATAGTTTGTTCCTATTCAAGGTAGTCAACAATGAACAAATATAGTAGTGACACCTCTTTAGAATTTAGTTGGTTCAAGCACTTTTACTCTTTCTCTATTGGATGCAGCATATCATAGGTGTACACTTTCAATTCTTCACTACTTCAACCATAACACTCCTCTTCTCACAACAACATCTCGACATTTGATGTATAAACCCTCTAGGTATTCTTGTCTTTTTGAACCAACAACTACACATAATTCATCTCCTATGTTTGAGAGAACCCCTAGCTTACATTTTGAGATGCCAACCTCTATAACATCTATCATCCTTTCTACCTCCAATTCACATGGAACATTGTGCATGACATCCTTTAATGTTACAGGGTCTAGTGCTACCCCTTTTCTATACAAATCTATTAATGAGATATTACCATTCCCTGACCTATTCTCTATTGTTGGCATATAGAACCCTCACTCTCTTTCACTTCTAGCACCTATCTCCACCTACTTGTACTAGAAAATCATGTATACAAGTGAATCAAAGGTTGTAAATCCCCGACGCAACACCTCCAAGCTATAGTACACACTCTAGTATGGATCATATGCACTTCAAGGATACATGCAATGCTTTTACGGTTCAACAACAACAACTATCACACCATAGGATCACCAACCCGACAAGTCCTAGCTTCTTTCATACACACATGGAACATGTCAATTTCTCTTGTCGGTGTTGGGTTGAGCATGATCACTTGGACTCACCACATTTTCCATCATATCACATTTTTTTATCTAGGGATTCACATTTTTGTAGTATCAACATATCTAGGCAACAAACCATGGGCATTTGCATTTGCAACACAAAAACACATTCCTTACAGTCTTTTTCCTCCACCTGACCACTTTCATAAACCATGAGGCATTGGCTCTACAATAGCATAGTCATTGTCTTCCTTATCCCTACAACGCATCACTTCCCCGCCACAACACCTACTAGGTCTTCTTGTTATACATCAAGGATCCCTCATGACAAAATTCTCACTTGTACACACTTGGGAAACTTTCCAAAATGCCTCTCTACTCAGTGCTCATCTCTATGATCCTTATTCTCTGTACTTAGATAGCCTACTTCAGGCATAACACTCCTCTTCTCATTACCAATTCCTTTTTCCCCTAGACCCCTAGTGCTCTCAACACCTACATCTACCAAATGCAATGTACAAATACTAGTTTCTATCAAGCAATAGTTTGTTCTTCCTATTCAAGGTAGTCAACAATCAACAAATATAATAGTGACACCTCTTCAAACTTTAGTTGGTTCAAGCAGTTTTACTCCTTCTCTGTTGGATGCAACATATCATAGGTGTACACTTTCAATTATTCACCACTTCAACCATAACACTCCTCTTCTCACAACAACATCTATGCATTTGATGTATAAACCCTCTAGGCATTTTTTTCTTTTTGAACCAACAACTACACATAATTCATCCCATATATTTGAGAGAACCCATGGCTTACATTTTGAGATGCCAACCTATATAACATCTATCATCCTTTCTACCTCCAATTCACATGGAACATTGTGCATGACATCCTTTAATGTTACATGGTCTAGTGCTATCCCTTTTCTATACAAATCTATTCATGAGATACTACCATTCCCTGACCTATTCTCTACAGTTGCCATATAGAACCCTCACTCTCTTTCACTTCTAGCATCTATCTCCACCCACTTGTACTAGACAATCACACATACAGGTGAATTGAAGGCATTGAAGCCTCAACACAACACCTCCAAGCTACAATACACACTCTAATATAGATCATATGCACCTAAAGGATACCTATGATGCTTCTACGATTCAACAACAACAACTATCACACCACAGGGTCATGAACCCAACACCTCCTAGCTTCTTTCATACACACATGGAAAATGTCAACTTCTCCTTTCAGTTTTGGGTCGAGCATGATCACTTGGACTCACCACATTTTTCATCATAACACATTTTTGATCTAGGGATTCACATTTTTGTAGTATCAACATATCTAGGCAACAAACCATGGGCATCTGCATTTGCAACACAAAAACACATTCCTTACAGTCTTTTTCCTCCCCTTGACCACTTTCATAAACCATGAGGCATTGGCTCTACAATAGTAGAGCTATTCTCTTCCTTAGCTCTGCAACCCATCACTTCCCTGCCACAACACCGACTAGGTCTTCCAAGGATCCCTCATGACACAACTCTCACTTGTACACTTTCCAAAATGCCTCTCTACTCAGTGCTCATCTCTATGATCCTTATTCTTTGTACTTGGACAGCCTACTTCAGACATAACACTCCTCTTCTCATTACAAAATCATTTTTCCCTTAGACCCTTGGTGCTCTCAACACATGCATCTATGAAATGCAATGTACAAATACTAGTTTTTATCAAGCAATATTTTGTTCTTTCTATTCAAGGTAGTCAACAATCAACAAATATAGTAGTGACACCTCTTCAAACTTTAGTTGGTTCGAGCACTTTTACTCTTTCTCTATTAGATACAACATATCATAGGTGTACATGTCTTTCAATTATTCACTACTTCAAGCGTAACACTTCTCTTCTCACAACAACATCTCAACATTTGATGTATAAACCCTCTAGGTATTCTTCTCTTTCTGAACTTGCAACTACACATAATTTATCTCTCCTATGTTTGAGAGACCCTCAGGCTTACATTTTGAGATGCCAACCTCCATAGCATCTATCATCCTTTCTACCTCCAATTCACACGAGACATTGTGCATGACATCCTTTAATGTTATGGGGTCTAGTGCCACCCCTTTTCTATACAAATCTATTCATGAGATACTACCATTCCCTGACCTATTCTCTAAAATTGGCATATAGAACCTTCACTCTCTTTCACTTCTAGCACCTATCTCCACCCACTTGTACTAGACAATCATGTACATAGGTGAAATGAAGGCATTGAAGCCTCAACACAACACCTCCATGCTATAGTACACACTCTAATATGGATCATATGCACTTCAGGGATCCCTGCAACACTTCTACATTTCAACAACTACTATCACACCATAGGAACATAACTCGACACCTCCTAGCTTCTTTCATACACATGGAACATGTCAACTTCTCCTTTCAGTGCTTGGTTGATCATGATTAACTTCTCCTTTCAGTGCTGGGTTGATCATGATTACTTGGACTCACCACATTTTTCATCACAACAACATTTTTGATCTAGGGTTTCACATTTATGTAGCATCAACATATCGGGGCAACAAAGCATGGGCATCTACATTTACAACACATTCCTTATAGTCTTTTTCCTCCCCCCGGCCATTTTCATAAACCATGGGCATCTGCATTTACACCACAACACCACATTCCGTATAGTCTTTTTCCTCCCCATAGCCATATTCATAAACCGGGAGGCATTGGCTCTACAACAACAGAGTCGTTCCTCCCCCTATCCAGTTGATGATTGCCAATTCCATCATCAACAGCACAGCAAAAGAGAGAATACAAATAAATAGATTCGCAGACCAAATTTGAGAGAACGCCGTTGCCGGGGATTGAACCCGGGTCACCCGCGTGACAGGCGAAAATACTCACCACTATACTACAACGACTGCAGATGGCAGTGAAAATTGGCCATCAAATCCTGTAAATTCCAGAAAGAAGTATGTAATAACCAGACCAGACATAGTAGGAAGGAAGACGAACGTGAGATGAGATTTGAGAGAATTTGGTTCAACGGCCGTGAATTTGGTTCAGTGGGTATCTAGCTTTATCGTAATCATCTCTTTTACAGTTTCCATTAAAAACTGTGAATGAATAGGAAAAGTAGAATACCAATCTTGCACTCTGTAACATCTGCCAACCCCAGAATGAACTCTGTAACAACCAGACCAAAATGGGGAAAACGCCGTTGCCGGGGATCGAACCCGGGTCACCCGCGTGACAGGCGGGAATACTCACCACTATACTACAACGACTGCAGATGCGAGTGAAAACTGGCAATCAAAAAACATACTACTTCTTAGTAGACCCATAAGGTCTTATAAATCTTATTGATGTTTGATGGGAAAGAATCACTTATGCAATGCAAGAAATGGGAAAGAGAGACAAAAAGAGAAATCTAATTCATTTTCAATTTGAATGTGAAAAATAAGATGTCACTTGCAAGAATTGAAATCAAATGAGAAGGATAACAATTATTCCTTTCAACTGCTTAAGCTAAACTCAATCGACATGTGAGTTGTCATGTTTATGTTTATTTTGAGAATGTTTTTATATCATTTTCTTCCATTTTAAAATAATTGTTTTGAGTTATTTGCAAGTTAAAAATGTAAAGGTTGTTAGTCTTAGACAATTCAAAGAGATTCCATTTCTTCAAGTAATAATGAACCACAAAATTTAAGAGTAGTTTAGCTCCATACAAATCACCATCTTGAACTTTCTAATCGTCCAATTCAAAGAGTATAATGAATTGAATGGTACACATTTAACATTTTAAGATGGTGATTGCATAACACTCATATATTTTTGGGGAGAAAAGTTGTTAGGGCATTGGATGTCTATTCTCTACGAGAAAAGTTCAAGATGGTGGTTTTATTAGCTATCATCCTAAAATTCCTCTCAATATGTTGTTTTCAATTTATAACCACGTGGAATAAAATATATCTAGCAACATAATTAAATTGAAATATTTTTACTTCAAGATGGTTATATCATTAAAACAACAAATCCAAAAGCATTTTAGGATAAGAAGAGTTCAACTACTAATTAAATTTTTCGTTGTTGAACTCTTGATTGGTGTTAGATGTTACTAATACAACTAACTATGTTTCTAAGTGGATGGACATTAAAGTCCTTTAATTATTATCTGGTGTTAAAATATATCACAATCTATTAAATTGAAACATTTTTTACTCCAAGATGCTTATATAAAAAACAAGTCCAAAAGTATCTTAGAATGAGAAGAGTTAAGTTGCGATTAATTTTTTTTGGGTAAATCTCCAATATCTATTAGTTATTGATATGATTAACTATGTTTCTAACTGGATGGACATCCATGTCCTTGAATCATTATTTTTTCTTTGTTAAAACGGAAAAACTTATACTTACATTTTTTTAATTGATATATGTATAATAAATATTAGAACTAAGATAAATCTATTATAGTAACCATCCATTGGAATTTATACAGATTATTGCGTTTTAGTAATTTACATTTTATTAATATTTTGTATGTGTGACAATGTTTTATATGGTTAACAAGATTTGTTTTTATTTTATTTTATATTTTGTTGTGTTTGAAAAATTCAATGGTACTTTCAATATTTTTGTGCTAGAGTTAAAATGGGGTTGATGAAAATCACAATAATGAAAAATTCAATTATGAAATTGTTCACAATATTAAATAGTTTGAGTAAATGTTTAGAAACATTGTATTTAAAGATGTAATCGTAGAAATATTATTCTTCTAGACAACTCTATTTCCATATGATGAAAATTTCTATACAATTACAAAGGCTCGTAAGTGCAAAAACACAATTATTGTGGAACTCTATGGAAAGTAATTTACGTGACAATGGAAATATCTATATAATTACAAAGATATATAATTATGAAGAAATGAATGGGAAACCTTGTGAATTCTCTTGACACGCTACCTTGATAGAATCTATTGCCTTTTACTTCATTATAGTGGCGATGCTCGATCCCAAGAAAAAATTCAATTCCTTTCCTCTCACCCCTAATCCATGAATTAATGTTAATAATGTAATTTGATTTAGTTTTTTAATTACTCAGATGTGTATTATTTTTTAATGGAAACAAATATGTTTGTATCTTGTTTTAAACATTTTTTTGATAAAAAAATTATTTTCCAAATTTTTATCATAAAAACAATGTTTAAAGTAAATTAATTTATTTTATTTTTCATTTAAATATATTGTATTTATTATAATTAATAACTTTTTTTATCCATATCATTTTTTTTATTGAATTATTCATATGTTTATTTAAAGTACGTTAATTAATTTTATTTTTTCATTTAAATATATTTAGTTTATTATAATTAATAACTTTTTTTATTCATATCATTTTTTTCCAAAGAAAAAAAATGTAACTTTTATTAAAAGAAAATAAAAATTACATTATGAATAATGCATGCCGAAAGCATGCATTTAGTTTGAAAATCCTTTCAACCCAAGAGGAAGAAGGACACAACAAAAAATGCCCTATAAAAGTGGCCTCATCCAAACCCAAAAAGGCCATATAGAAGCCAACATAAAGCCAGTCAAAAAGCAATAAATCTAAACAATAAACATATGATCAAGGAGAAAAATTGCATTCCTAAACACCAAAGGAAAGCAACCAACCACCAAGCTAAACACTGGTACCAAACCATAAGTGCAAGACAAAACCCCAAAAAACTGTCGAGATCGAGTTGTGAAAGCAGTCCCCCAAAGGATATCCAAAGGCCATACAGACCAGGTTAGAGCGGTATGCAAACCTCTCTTTACAAGGAACAAAAGAACCAAAAGCACCAGAAGCACCCTTGCTCCCTCAATCTACAATAAATCTTCCCATACCCCTAAGAAGCCAAAGGTAGAAAGACCAACAAAATGACACACCCAAAAAGAGGACCTCAAAGCGTTGCCCAAACCCTCAAACAACACTACACGCCCATAGGAAGTAACTCAACACACTGATCCACCCACCAAAGGAAGAAGGAAGAGCATGATCACAAACAGGAAACAAAAAAAATACACCAACACCCATCACGCTTAGCTCCAGAAGAGAAAGATCTTCAAAAACCCTGAAACCCAACGCTAAAGAGACCGTGACACGACACCAACACCCTTGCAACATAGGAACCGAATCTCTGAACATACATCAGACCATGAACATAATGGTAACAAATGAAGAAACCGAGATAAGGAGAAGACCCACATTCGAAGTTGAGGAGAGACCACACCAAAAGGAGGCACCTGAGACAAAAGACAAGGCGAAACGTGCAACTGACAAGGAGATTTGAGAAAAAAACACCATATCTGAAGGGAGGATGAGCTTCGCACCCACACCATCACAACACAAAGGGGCTTCGTGAAAAATCTTCAACTTCAAAAAATCTACAGGTGGCCCTACATAAATGATGCCAATGCAATAACGAGGAAGAGAACACTAGATTGGCTAGAAGCAACAGAGAAAGGGTCACAAACACACTCCGAAAGTCTTTATACAAGGCTTCGCAACAAGAAAACCACAAGCAACTACATGACCTACGAACACGATCCTGAAATCCATCAACATGATCCCAACCCTCGAGCTTAAATGCCAGGCTGTGGACGATAAAAGGAAAGCATGACAACAACAAGGCTTTGATCTGCGGCTAGGGTTTCCCATTCAAGTGTCTTTGATCTTTATCCATATCATTTTGTTTATTGAATCCATTCATTTTTTTTAAATCTACATGTATCTTGCTATGTTGAATAAGTTAATGATTAAAATTATTATTATGTTTTCTATCTTGTATGCATATTTGATGTTCATATGTATGATTTTTAATCAACAAATTGCATATGTTTTATTTATTTATTTCTTATGTTTTGAAATTGATTTTAATAATTAAATTTAATAAAAAAATTACTCAAATCAATTAAATGATTTTAATATTATGTTGTTTTTTTCATGGAAAGTAAATGCATTTGAAAAAAAAAATCTTGTTTTCTATATATAACAAAAACGATATCTTAAAGTAAATTATTAAATTTTATTTTCTTCAATTTAATAAACTATTTTTAATATAATAATTAATAACATTTTTTTATTTATCGTATTCTGTTTATTATTATTATTTTTATTTGTATGTATTTGAAGTGTTGAAAATATAAATAATTTATTTTTTTCTAATTTAAATTTATTTGATTCTCCTTTATAGTATGAAATGTATGAAATGGACACATCATGGAAATAAGATGATTTTCCTCTTATTTCTTTTCATAGACAACATGGGCAAGTTCTATCAAATGTAATGATAATTCAAAGAGTAGAGGTTCATGGGATATTTTATCATCATATGTTTAAGATCATAACTTTGTCATTAATCCTACTTAGATATGTTTGTTGTTGGTTCCATATGTTGTTATTTTGTTGCATCACCACCTTAATAATCGTTGGGTAGTGCGACTAGATCAACTACAATTTTGTTAGCACCCATGCCTTTAGTTTTAGTCTCATTTGATGCGTGCATTTCCACTATAGACAACAAGGGAATCCACATCACTAATACTAAACTATGTTCTTTTTTTTTAATGTGGATCACCAAGATGAGCTCCCCAAGAGGGGTGTATGTTGTAAACATGCAACACTTAGCCCAATCAACAAGAACCCAATGACATCCAACTTAGCTTCTAGGATATAAGGAGACATTACTCATTTCTAGTTATCATTTATTGTGAACCTTGTGTGTGTGTGTGTAGAGCATGTACTTAGGAAGTAGTTGCATAGTTCAACCCTTGGGCTACATGTAAGAGGTTTTTTATCATTTCTTTCACAACACTCATGTTGTGTGCATCTTGAGTGGAACTATTGTATTCCTATGTAAAGGTCAATTGGATAGACTAATATACTAATCAATTTTTGCCTAGAAATTATTGTTCTCTCTTGTACTAAACCATTTTTTCTTAGAAGTTATTGTTCTCTCTTGTTGTTCTATTCTTGTACTATTTTTGGGTTACTATCTTCTTAGGCTAGTTCAATTCACCTCTTAGCTAGGGTTTTCTGGTTGAGAGGTCAAAATCACATCATTTGGCATCAAAGAATGAGTCCAGGCCTTCTTTTTCTTCATATTGTGCTTCCAGGCTCAATAACTCACTCAATAGAATTCATTTTCAAGCGAAAAATTTTAGATCTGGTTTCTTTGGAATGTGCACTCCCACCCATATCTACATTGGAACCTACTATCATCAATTTCCTTGATTTGGTTTCAAATTTAAGTGGAATCCATACTCCAACAAGAAAACATCATTAGTTCTGGTTCATGGAATCCTAGCTCTCACACCTAGATCTCACTAGATGTGTTTTTAGGTCAGTTATTCAATATTGTTTAAGTTTTACTTTTTGGGTTTTCAATCCTCTCATCATAATAGTTTAGCTTGGCTCTTCTCTTCCATTACTAGCATGGCCCAATGTAACATGAACCTTCCTTTAGGACACTAGGGTGGCTCTCTGAGTTCCACCCTTAGTGTCCCTGCACATAGTGCACTGGGAATCTTCAACCCTTGTCATTGTCATTTTTCCCTCTCAAATTGATTCATGGCTCATCATAAATAATCCTTAGTTGATGAGTTTGAATCTTCTCGTGCACCCTTGCATATATAACTCATGAAACTCCTACAAGATGTCTTCAGTCGGATATCAAAACCCTCCATCTTCTAGTTGGATACAAATATTACCCTACAAAAATATGGAGGTTATATTAATAGAGAGGCCTTGGATTCTTGGATTTGTAGCCTCGTAGCATACTCTAATATTTTCTCTAATATATCCCCCCTTGGAACTCTATATGAGGTACTAATTGTTAAATTTAATTTTGATTTAATATCTCCTGTTAACTTTGAGGTTATATTATTTGAAAATAGTTTACTTGACTAGGCCTTCCAACGTGCCTTCACTATTGAATGAAAAGTTTAGGGCCACCCTAATTTTCAACCCTATAGTAACCCTCACTCACCTCCTTACCCTAATTTTTATAGCTCTCTTAATATCCCTAGACCTTCAACCCTTGTCAACAAATCCCTAAATTCAATAACCCTTCTTCTAATAGCCCCAACTAATGGTGTCAATTCCATCAAAATCATGCCCATACTACAACCAACTACCATGCTCTCAAATCCTTACCATAGTTGCATATGCATGTCATGATAATATAGTTGCATTTGCTTTTATTTTCATACATATGATCGATTTGCATTCTTTTCTTCTTGCATCATTGCATTTTGTTGTGATACATTCGTGTGATTTGCATACTTATATTGGTATTTTCGAAACAAAAATGTTAGAAAACATTTTCTTTTTAAGTTTTGCTTAATATTTCAGTGATCATTTTGGCCATATGAATAAGGGGGTGAGTTACACCACCCCTCTGATTTTAATATTTTTCTTGAGTGTGTGTAGGAACATGTCATAACGAGAGATGTTTAGGTTCTCATGCACTCTACGGTGAACAAATGTCCCCATGTAGGAGCCATATGTTACCCGCCCCAACCTAGGGGTAACTAAGGATATGTTGTCTCAAGGCCTACACGTAGCATACATGGAATGTCGAGAGATGGATGGATAACACAACCCACAAATCCCCTCTTCACCATCATCATCAAAAACGTCCACCACACTAGCCTGGTCCATAGAGGGCAATAGGTCTTACTTCATGAGGTAACTAGTCAAGTCTCATGGTAAGTATCATTTTAATATTTGGGGCATTTCGATCAGTTTCAGAGGGTTCTTTCTAATTATGAAATGTTTTCTTGAAAGTTATGCTTTTTACCATTTTTCACATTGGTGGTTGTCCTAGGGTTTCCAGTAAGTTCACCACCCCCAGGGTAAAGGGGTGCTATTGGGGGTCCTTATTGATGGGACATAGTGCCACTTCCAATCATATTTGATCACTTTCCATTTTCATTCCTCCCCTTATCCTCATATTTTGGGTTTTTGGGTTACATATACCCCAAAAAGGGGTTTGTACCTCATTTTCTTATGGGAAGAAGGGGATAAATGCCTAGAGGTTGTTACAATGAGTGTTAATAAATAAAGAAAAGAAAAGAGAAGCCATGATCAAAATAAAATGATAGGGATACAAAGGGACATAAAAGACATAGTCAAAAACTTGAGCTCTACCTTTCCAGGTGCCTACCCTAAGTCCAAAGTGTGAATGAACACCTCACCAATTTGAAAAGGAATTATAAGTATCCCACTTGAAAGGAAACACATTTAATGAAAAAAATCAAGAAACCTTTTAAAGGGGACTTACAAATTATCTAAAGAAAATAAAGAGAAAGGAAATTGTAGGGCTTGGAAAAAGGTTGTGCCCCAACCAAAAGGTAACTCAAGGATGCAGTGCATTGACCTCCACAAAGGCACCCATGGAAATGAGACCATATGGGACCCTTGCATGTCAATGAACCCATTCCCAAAAGTAGCTCCCTCATCCACCTCACACTAATTACATGGACTAGATAGGGTTCACTAGGGAAACAGTCTTCTACTTGGGAAATTGGCTTACCCAATAGGACATTTTGATAACCCTCCCATATCTAAATTTGGTAAATTGCATAAAGTATTTGAGCACGTGTTTAATTTGAAAGGGATGACCCGATGTAATTGTTTGGGTGGCTCTTAAGATTGATTTAATTGGCATGATTCATATCAATTGTGAACCCTTGGAGGGAGTTCCTTGTTTATCTTTGCAGGATCTTTCTTGGTGACACCATTCGTGAAAGTACTAAGAAACTTTGGATCTCCATAGGGGTGTGAAAGCCCATCAGTTGGATGATGTGCCCCATGGATTAGAGGGCATTGATAATGATCGTTGCACATTTAGAGGACGTCATGCCTCATGAGGGACGCTTTGGAAGATGAACCACACATAACATCCCCCCTTTATTCCTAGAACGTTGCAGTTTTGGAGCATGACGTCAAGCTTAAAGAGCTTGACATGGCATGTGTATTGCACATTGGTGGAGTTGTGGGACATGTACTACACATTTTTTGGACTAGTGGGATGATATGGTACCATGGGAGATGACACCCTAGCCTTTGGAGGTTATCTCACCCAACGACCACCCTTGAAGAAGACGTTAGGGACTTAATTCATTTTTTATTTTTTTTTTATTTTGGGTCATTATTTAGCATATGTTGACAAATATCAAATGAATTGGGTAAAGGTCGATGTATGGACATAATGTTTGACCTAGAATTAAGGATTTGGTTGTAAATTGGACCAAACTAAGACTTGGGTTTCCTCTATAAATAAGAGGCAACTCTTTTTCATTTTTCATAATGGATACTTGAGACATTACTCTCTCTCTCTCTATCTAAAATTTTGGTCCTCTCTCTTGTAGATGTAACTTGTCTTTTTGGGAAAAAAAAATGTTATGGAATTTTGGCTTGGAGATGGATTGTTTCACTTTTGAAGGATGATTTTTTACGTAGACTACTTCTTGGATGATATTATTTCAAGATTGTTGGTGTTCAAGGTTAATTTGCTGCAACTTGCCTGGATTATTTTGTTTGAAGAAACCATAGGAGTGTTAGGATTGTCTATCCCATCCTTCAAGCCATTTTTCTTTGTGAAAGGAGCCCATTCAAGGATCGATTTGAGGTTTAGGAATGCATATCCCTTGAATCATTTCTTGGCTATGGTTTCAAGACTAGGGGTTAGGATGGTCTATCCCCCTAGTTTCTAAAAACCTAGTTTCCCATCAACTAGCAAGCTAGGTGACTAATATTAGAGGTACGACTTGGCTTCTAAGGGTTTAAGTCCAAGGTTTTACTCTTCTATTATTAGACATTTAACTTCTCTTGGATGTTATGAATCCATTACACAATAGACAAGGCACTAGTTGCATTGGTGAACGTAAAATTATGCATTGAGAAACATGAAAATTGTTCTCTTGTAATCTTTCAATTGTCAGATGAATTGCTCTTAATCCAAGCTATATTTTCATGCTAAAACGTCTTGATTCCTTGGGGTAATTATTTATGTTGTAATTAATTGAGTTTTATAGCCATTAGGGCTGCAACAAAACCCTCTCTCACTCAATTGTTTACTTACTTTTTCATCGCAGAAAATTGTGCTTGAATATTGCAAATTGATCTACTCTTCAAGGGTTATAAATTGGCATGTTTGTTTTCTAATTTTTGTTGTGAAAACTTGATGCTGTAAAAAAATATTTCTACAACCATCTAGGGATGATTATATTTTGTTGATAACAATTTCTTACAACCCATCTTAACTGTCAAAGTTGTGGTTTACACATTGGAAATGTATCTACTAGTCACAAGCCTTCATCTGTTATCATTTGTTAGTAATTTTGACGGTAAATTATTGCAGAGGTTAATATTTATTCTTGATGATATACACTTTTATTTGTTGCAAATTTTGGGACATCAAGGCTTCTTGTTTTTTTCCCTTAGTGTTCTGGGGTTTAATTTCATGATTTCTGGTCTTGGGATATTGGATCTAACATTGGTTTTGCACGTTATCAATCAACTTGCCTTTCTTCTCTTCCAAATTCAGAATTATCCAAACCCCAAACACTCTCATCTAGTGACCAAAGGAAGGTTCCTTTACAAACCCTTGCCTTGTACTCTCCATCCCCCCAAGGTCACTCGGGAAGTCTCCCTTGTGGTAGAATCATCCATAACTAAAACGAGGGGAGTAATAGTTAAGGTGATAGTGGTTCTTACTCCAATTTGTGTTGCAATAGTGATGTTTGTGGTTGGATTTTCCCAAGCGATGTGTTTTGCGAAAACATGGCCAATATGTTTTTTCATAAATGGGTTTGAGTAAGTTTTTTTCTTTAATTTCGTTGCTTTCAAAGGTAAGGGTCCTTCCTTTTTGCATTAAAATTACACTAATGCCATGGCCTGAGTCATCACACTCCACAACAAATGTTTTTTGTGAATTCAAGTGTGGCTAGGACTATTGGGTCGTTTAATGTTTGTGTGTGTCCTTTTTAACACCGGGGAGTTTAGACCTAGCGTTCATTCAGAGTTGACCAACAAAAACCCCAAAGCATTGACACATGAATCTTTAGCCAAGGATGAATAAGGTCTCACCTGAGAAACAATGAGGATCACAGAGACCATCTGGTCTTGTGACGGGGATGAAGGACTAAATACAAAAGGATCCATCTAGGATGACATCCATACACTCCATTAACGACATATTACGATTATCAGTATGTAAAACAATACACACGCATATCCAAATAACACATGAGTGACACATGATAAAACAAAAATTATATATATTTATTCTTCTTATGATTCCATTAAACACAAGCATACATTAAGAAAACTATACTCAACAACAACAAAGCCTCATGTCTTCTTTAGATAATTCCCCAGAGTTACAATACATTGTGCTATGCACATCCTTTCAGACTTTAGACATATAAAAGTCTTAGACTTATACTCAGAATCATTACAACATTGCAACACTAGAGAGTCTCAGAGTGAGCTCTACGACAATGGACAACAACAAAAACTTTGTGAAAGCAATGAATGAGTGTATAACTCCATTTATTTTGATGATGCTCCCTTTTATAGCTTTCTCTGCTTGGGAGCTCTATCTCTGTTAACTCTGTTTCATTCCTTCCATTGAATAACGATATCGTACGCTTCTGCTACTTGCCTACATCCACGTATCCTTTATGGAATCAAGGAAATCTTAACTGCCTTTCCAACTTATATTTTTGATCTGCACGTTCCCTTGTGCTGCTAGCAATGATCATTCAAGAAGATTTCCCAATGATTCTTTTCTTGATTATGGTGTGCCTCTTCTTAATTTTTGGTGTGCTTCTTAAAACTTGGATTGACACATGTTTGGTATACTTTGGACTTAACACACAATATCAAAACTCAGTCTAGCATGCAATTCTTTTCAATCCTTGGACATTAGCTTGGGCGTGTGCACAACTGGAATATGCATGCACAACTTCGTTTGTGCATGCACGTGAGATTAACCCAAAACTTTGGGTGCCAACGGGCTGTTAACATTTTGATATGCTCGTTTAACCATAGAAAATTTCACATTATTGTCACCCAACCATAGGCATTCACTATGCCACCCCCGAGCACAATCATCTTTACTTATGTAACAACCCCTTCGTTACGACTACAAGCGAAGCAGAAAGTGATTTTTTTTTTGTTTAGGCAAGAAGGCAACGCCGACAAAAATTGAACCACAACCTGACGATGAACACACACACACCGATTAGGCAACATACAACTATGCCTCCACGCACTAGCACAAGAGAAACTGGGTGAAACCAGCGCAAATCATGGGGGAAGCGAACTACCATCCTGACACACACACACAACATGACAATGCCTACAAGATAAGGACAGCATCAACCACCCGACACAACGACTTCACTGTCTAAGAATGTAACCTCCAAAGCACGCAAACCAACACATTCAGGCGTTACAGAATCAAGCACCAATCCAGCGCATTGAGGCATAAAATCGTTGACTATAAAAAAATATTAATGTTGTATAAAAGAATGGAATCTATGTCCAAGGTTAATGCTATCCTATTGTTGTCAACGTTATAATGAGTGGTCTATTTAAATAATATATCAATCAATGTTACCAATGAAATCACGGCCTGTAAAAGTCCACCTGATGCACCATAGATACACCACCAAAATGCGCAGCAGAATGCCACTATTGGCATAGTCAAACACATCATTTCATTTGTTTCCCTTCCATTGTACAATCCGCTCTGTATTAACCGGTCTGCTATAAAAACTCGTTGCCAAAATATAATGTTGTGTGTCGATATAATAAATGTTGTCTAACTGAATAAAAAGGATGATAGCGTTGTCAACACAACAATAATCAACGTAAATAAAATTGTTGTCTATATTCCAATCGCAGACCATCAAATCCAATTAAAATTCTATTGTTGTATATTAAAACGCCCTTGTTGTCTATTGCATAAATCGTTGTATAATTACTGTCAGTAGTATGATTTCCCTGGTCTAACAATAACTATATTAAATCGTTGGTCTAACAAGAATTATATAATGCTATTTAAAAAGATATTAATCGATGGTCTAACATGATTTATATAATACTATTTAACAAGATATGGCTAACCATAATATTAATCAAACTTATCAACGATGTGTAAATACAATAATTAATCATTATAAAACTCTCTAAAATTAGTGTCCTACAACATTAAAAAGCAGGTATGTCAACATGGAGATTCGTTGGAAGGTCATGGTACTTTAAAACGCATGTAAAGGGTTAAATTCAACATCATAACGAAATAAAAACTGGATGCATAAGTGGTTTATCCAACCATAAAACAAATTCAACTTTGGATGCCTAAAATGTTTAATTCAACAGTAAGACGAATTCCAAATCTGGGTGCAATCAATTCAATCATTCAACAATGAATCAACAATACTCATTCACAAAAGGGCACATAGACCAATCATTCAGTCGAGGATCAATCAACGCAGAGATAGTAAGGGTAAATGGTCATAAGCGGGTCATCGCGGAAGGAAAAAAAACAACCACAGAGGTAATCAATTGCAGAAAGCAAAACCATCAATCAGGAACTATCGACAAGGGTAGACAACTGAGCAACACCTCCTTCGCTCACCATACACGCACAAAAAAGCAGGACATTAGGATCTATACGTCTATTAACACCGAAGTGACGACCGTCGATCCGGCTCCTAGCCGACTGCTCAGGCGTGGATTGATGAGATAGGGACGAAGGCGAAGAAAAAGTGCAAACTCATCACAAATCAATAAAACCATAGGACAATCACAACATTCAGGGATTGTTTGGTAAGGGAAACAAGTCAAGCAACGAGCTTAAGGCTTATGGGGAAAATTAAGTTCTCGGTTGAAATGCTAAGTCCACATTTCCTTTACCCAATAAAAGTATATAAATAAAAGCGTACAATATAATAATAATCTACCAAGCAAAAATAAAGGAAGCGTATCGTAGACCAAGTCGCCCGCTCTGAGTCGTTGTCCCGCACCCTCCATGCTGCTCCCACTTTCCGACTGATGAGACTTCACTGGTACCTCCCAGCCAACGCTAGGGGTACTCTTCTTCCCCCTTATTTCCCCGAGCCACAAATGGGCCACGCACACTAAACCAGAGAATCAACTATCTCCCAGCTCGTCTCGCAAGGCCAAGCTACCACTCCTCAATGAGCTGGTTATACCAACTCCCACAAGCTAAGTCAGTCAAGTCTAAAATTATGCAGCGTAATGTTACGCATGACAGAAGAGATCCATCCTTCTCCTCCTCCCTCCTTTAAATAGAATTTCTATGTCACTTATTTCCCAAATTCCCATTTAATTTATTGTTCAATAATTTAATTCAGAAAAACCATCCTCGTACACGTGTCACCCATCCCCTTCGTTGCACCATAAATTAATTTCATTAATTAATTAATTACTCCTATTTTCCTCACCCACCTAAAATCATTCCTAGAATCGCTCCTAGGTGTCGTCTCCCTTACACAATTTAATGACTTACCCCCTTACCAATTTACTAGTTGAGTTTAGGAATGATAAAGGAAACGTATCGTAGCCCAAGTCGCCCGCTCTGAGTCGTTCTCGCGTGCCCTTCGTGCTGCTCCCGCTTGTCGACCGATGAGACTTCACCGGTACCTCCCAACCAACGCTAGGGGTACTCTTCTTCCCCCTTATCCCCCCGAGCCACAAATGGGCCACGCACACTAAACCAGAGAATCAACTAGCTCCTAGCTCGCCTCACAAGGCCAAGCTACCACTCCTCACTGAGCTGGGTATACCAACTCCCACAAGCTAATCTAATCAAGTCTAAAATTCTGCAGCGTAACGTTACGCATGACAGAAGAGATCCATCCTTCTCCTCCTCCCTCCTTTAAATAGAATTTATAAGTCACTTATTTCCCAAATTCCCATTTAATTTATTGTTCAATAATTTAATTCAGAAAAATCCTCCCTGTACATGTGTCACCCATCCCCTTCGTTGCACCATAAATTAACTTCATTAATTAATTAATTACTCCTATTTCCCTCACCCACCTAAAATCATTCCTAGAATCACTCCTAGGTGTTGTCACATTCCCTTACACAATTTAATGACTTACCCCCTTGCTAATTTACTAGTTGAGTTTAATTTAGAAAGTTCTTAAATGCTATATACCTTACTAAGTTAGTCTTTCTATTTTTTCCTTATGTTTCCCGCTTTTTATTAGTTTCCTAATTCTTTTAAATTTCTGTCTTTCCCTTTTCAATTAAAACTCAAATTGGCAAGTGTAGAAAATTACCTTTTTCCCCTTTTTCTTTTTAATTAATAAATTTTTAATTAGCATATCTAACAAACAATTATTTCCCCTTTTTCCTCCTTTTTAAATTTTATCCCCCAAAATATTTTTATAAATTAATTGAATTGCTTACCCCCTTCTTGTCACATGATTAATGATGATTATCATTATATATATATATATATATATATATATATATATATATATATATATATATATATATATATATATATATATTTTTCCACGAGTATCACTTAGACCTACACTTTATTTTCCTAGGTTGGGCGACATTTTATTAGGGAAATTGTTTTAAATCTTTCTCATCACATTATTCGCTCTAAGGCCATATAGGTTTATTCATTTATTATTTAACAACACGACGTGCCCTTCAGGACGCACTAGGTGCTCCAAGGGTGCCACTTGCCTCATTTTGTTTCCCTTGCACAATGTGCCCTTCAGGACGCACTAGGTGCTCCAAGGGTACCACTCGTCTCTTTCTGTTTTTCTTGCGTGACATGCCCTTCAGGACGCACTACATGCTCCAAGGGTGCCACTCGCCTCTTGACTGACTTGGTAGACATCAAAAACCCCTGGAGTCAATACTCAGCCAGGTGATCTTGTGGGAGACTAAGGGCCTCTAAGGAATAAGGCCCATGCCTTATTGTGCACCCCTTAGAATCATCGTGAACGACTGTCACAGTCGGCCCTCACGACATCATGGGTCTTCTCGAACTAGGTAATCGTTAACCTACAGTTCGAGCCATGACGAGAGTGCTAGTAGGTAGGGTTGTTGTCCACACCTCTCCTTCAACGTCTCTGATAGTCATGTGTGACCCCTCTACTCCACATGTGATTCTGGTCGGCAATCTATCGTCGGCCTACATCATCAACGAATCATGTAAGAAAAAAATCCATAATCATAACGTCTAATCAGATACACATATGTTATATATATACAACAATCAAACCCCCAATAGTCCACTCCATGACTCGATCCGAAGTCCAAGGGGTTTCATCGATGCCTCTGCATCCTCGAGGTCCAAAATCTTGCACGCTCAAGAAAACCAAGTCAATAGCACATGTCTATGTCAATACAACAAAATAACATGTCATCAATCCATAATGCCTCATAATCATAATCAAATGCACAATAGTATAATAATCCAGATCACTTGCAAGAAAGTGTCCTCAAAGAATAAGTTCCTTCAATGCGCGCAAGAGCGGGATGTTACATACACCCCTCTTGGTCTAAACTTTGTCCCGAAGTTTCACAGTATATAAGTGCTGACATAATGTGTATCATAGTATCATGTGTCTATCTATCCAACAAAAATGGAAACTGTTGGCACATATCATATGCATCCTCCGAGGTCGCTGAGTGCAGACTAGTTGTCCCTCTCGACCTTGACGTCATCTACTATTCGATGTCGTAGTTGTCGAATGCGATGATCCAGAATGAGGATCGGCTCAGCCGTGAGCGCACCCTCATCTGACACTCGCAAGGTGCTCAAGTCAAAACATGTGTAGGATCACTAATGATAATGTCTCAAATAGAGACGTGAAAGACATCGTGCATACGCCTCAAGAATTAGGCAAGGCTAGTCATTAGGCCATGGGCCTCTCCTTTCCACAATCTCGTAGGATCCCACAAACCTAGGAGATATTTTAGCCCCTTTTCCAAACTTGATCGATTTCTTATGCGGTTTTGGCCGCAAAAATAATTGATCACCACCTCGTAACTACGGTCAACACGACGCGCATCGACATAACTCTTTTGTTGATCCTGCACTTCCTTGATCCTTTGTCTTACATTTTGCATTTAATATTCCATTTCTTGGATCGCTTCTAGTCCCACCAGGACCCTATCTGCAAGTCAATCCCAACTCAAAGGCGTCTGACACAGTCACTCATAAAGAAACTCGAAGGGCGCCATCTTAATGGTGCTTTGGTAATTGTTATATGTGAATTCTACAAGTGGCAAGAATTCTTCCCAACGCCTTTGTTGGTCCATCACGTATATGCGCAACATGTCCTCCAAGGTCTGGTTCGTTCGTTCAGTCTGCTCATTAGTCTCTGGGTGATACGCAGTACTAAAGTTAAGTTGGGTTCCCAAGGCCTCTTGGAAACTAGTCCAAAATCATCCAGTAAACATCGATCCTCGATCGGATATAATCCTCTTAGGCATGCCATGCAACCTCACAATATCACTGATGAAAACTCTAGCTATGTCAGGTGCCTGATACGTCATACGCACATGAATAAAATGAGCACTCTTCGTCAGATTTTTGACTACTACGAAAATCGAGTCATGTCTCCTTGTCATCAATGGCAATCCAACAATAAAATCCATCGAAATAACCTCCCATTTTGATTCTGGAATAGCATGTGGTTGTAGTAATCATGCTTGATGTCTATATTTGGCCTTTACCTGCTGACATTCTAGAAATCTGGCCACATAGTTGACTATGTCTGCCTTCATTCCTTTCCAGAAGAATAAGGGTTTAAGGTCCACCCTCATCTTCGTGACTCTCGGGTGAGCCATGTATACTTCTCTATGAGCCTAGTTTAGGATCAAGCTCCTCAATTCATCATTCGGTGGTACATAAATCCGATTTTTAAACCTCAATAATCCATCGTCGTCAAACATAAATCCTTCAAATATTGGTACCATCATTGTGTTTTGTCCGATAAAATCCTCGACCTCTTTGTACCAATCATCGTCACCCTGTAAGGTTAGAATATTTTCACGTAGATTCATTTGAAGAGGAAACACTGAAAAGAGGTGTGGTCTCCGACTCAATGCATCTGCCACTCGGTTCAATGTTCCTTTTATGTAAGAGATCTCTAAATCGTACTCACTAAGCAGTTCCGACCAACGTCATTGTCGCGCGTTCAGGTCACTTTGCCTAAAGATGTGTTGTAGTCCACAATGGTCCGTCTTTAGTTCAAATTTTCGTCCAACTAGGTAGTGTCTCCAAACCTTCAAGGCATAAAAAATGGCTAACAACTCCAAATCGTGCATCACATAGTTCTCCTCATGCCTTCTCAGTTTCCTCGAGATGTAAGAAATCACTCGACCATCTTGCATTAAGACTCTGCCTAAGCCTTCCTTGGATGTGTCAGTGCATACCAAGAAGTCTGCATCCATGTCACAGACCTTTAGTATTGGTGTCGTTGTCAACAACTCTTTGAGCCTCTGAAAATCTTCCGTGCATTTCTCGGTCCAAACAACTTATTTTTCTTCTTCAGCAACTTCGTGATCGGATTTGCTATCTTCTAAAATCCCTCAATGAATCGTCGATAGTATCCTGCTAAACCCATGAAGCTACGCACTTCTGGGACATTCGTCGGTGCAGGCCATTCCATAATAGCCTTGACCTTTGTTGGATCCATGACGATACCTTCACCGGAGATGACATGCCCTAGGTAGTGAATCTTCAATTGATAAAACGATAATTTGGTCAACTTCCCACACAATTTGTGCTCTCGCAGACATTGTAGTACCAAGCACAAGTGCTCGTCATGCACTTCCATCATCCGAGAGTAAATCAAAATATCGTCAATGAATACTTGGACGAGCTTGTCCAAGTACTCGCGGAACACCCCGCTCATCCAACTTATAAATACCCCTGGGGCGTTTGTTAGTCCCAACGGTAAACAATAAACTCGTAATGTCCAAACCTCATCTTAAAGGCGGTTTTAGGGACGTTATCCTCCTTGATATGTAATTGGTGATACCCTGATCTTAAGTTGATCCTTGAAGGCATCGCCGCACCTTTTATCTGATCGAATAGATCATCGATCCTTGGCAACAGGTACTGAATCTTGATCGTTGCTTTGTTCAATTGATGATAGTGAATGCAGAGTCTCCATGACCCATCCTTCTTCGTATGAAAATAAAAAGTGCACCCCATGGTGACACACATGGATGTATGAGTCCCAGGTCCAACAACTCTTTCAGTTACATTCTCAACTCCTGTAACTCTGGGGTTGACACATGATAAGGTGTTCGCGCTATTGGTTCAGTTCCCAATTTTAGGTCTATGGTAAATTCCAATTCCCTCTCCGACGACATCCCAGGTGACTCCTCTAGGAATATGTCTGCAAACTCTCTCACCACCGTTAGGTGTTCTAGACCTTCTGCTACTCCTTTTTCATTTAACGCAAGGATCTCATAAAGCTTACATCCTTTGCACAAGTTCTTCTGTAACTGCAAGGAAGAGATAAACCTTAGGGAAAACCCCCTGGTTCCGACATATAATCACGCATCTTTATCCCTCATCATCGACCAATCTCAATTGTTTCATATTACAGTTGAGTATCGCCTCATGCGATTCCAACCAATCCATACCGATCATGACGTCATAAGATCCTAAGATCGTGACGTACAGGTTGGCCCTGGTGACAAACTCTCCCAGGTTAAGGGTACAACCCGTAACAATTCCTCCAACCTTCGATTTGGCTCCCGAAGCCATCTCTACAAAGCTAAACTCATCCTATTCGACTGCCTTTACCTTAATCCTTTTTAGCACTGTACCAGAAATGAAACTCTCGGTAGCACCGGGAGCTATCAAATACTAAGGATCTGGTCAGCAACGATACCTGATGTCTTGAGCACAGTCGACTAGTGCTCTTACTGGCGGTTATTGACTGCTGCAAGAATTCGATGGGCCTTGCTCGAAACTCCCACGGTAGTGAGTTTGACTGATCCAGATGCTTTATTCCTCCCCACTGGGCAGTCGCGCTGGTAGTGTGGCTCCCCACATGTCCAACACACTTTCTTCGGTCCAGTAATCCTTGAACCCGAAGTAGAAGCTGAATTCTAACAAGAAGGCCAAACTCGAACTTCTTGACCTTAAGTTCTGGGTAATTTGGTGTGAAGCATACCGAAGCAGCTCCAAAACAAGCCTCATACTCATGCACCATCTGGCTACCTTGTCGCAAGGCGTCGAACTCATTGATATGATGCTCAATGAATTCCTCAGAAAAATACCTCTCCTGGAACCGTTCCTCGAACAGTTCCCATGACACGTCATCGACGACCAGGTTCAAATGTGGCAGGAGCGTCTTCTGCAATATAAGAGTGCTCTCCTTCAGTGGAAAAACCACCATGCGGACCTTCATGTTGGAGGTCGTAATCGTGAAGTGTGAAGCACAACGTCTTCTCTACAACCATGCCTCGATGAAACGACCATCCGTGACACTTGTGGACTTGAGAACTCAACTCTCTCGAGTTCTCGGTGTATGCTAACGATACTAGCTAGGGCGCGTTGTGGACCCTCAGGGGTATAGGTGCCCTGGCCTCATCTCAGTACCGATGGTGAATCAAGGCCCTTGACATTACCTGGAAGGGCCTTGTCAAACCATCATCATCCCTTACAATAAGCGAATCTAGCCCAAGGACTTGTTCTTCCCCTTGGGGGTTCAACTTTGAGGGTGTGGAAACTTCTAGAGGCGTTGCAGCTCCTTCCACGACACCACGTTACGAACCTCTGAGGTGTCCTCTAATGAGATCACTACATGGACACGTTAAGGTTTTTAATTAACGCAAGGGTTAATACTCATGGGTTTACTGCAGTGGAAAGCCTGACGATACACAGTTGCAGGGTTGAACCCACTCTGATACCATATGTAATGACCTCTTTGTTATGACTACAAGCGAAGAAGAATTTTGTTTTGTTTTGTTTTGTTTAGGCAATAAGGCAACGACGACAACAATTGAACCACACAACCTGACGAAAAACACACACACGATGATTAGGCAACATACAACTATGGCTCCATGCACTAGCACGAGAGCAACTGGGCAGAACAAGCGTAAATCATGGGGTAAGAAAACTACCATCCCGACACACACACAACACGACAACGCCTACAAGATAAGGACAACATCAACCACCCGACACAACGACTTCAACATCCAAGAATGTAACCTCCAAAGCATGCAAACCAACACATTGGGGTGTTACAAAATCAAGCACCAATCAACTCAACAATCGACGCCCACATCAAGAAGCCTAGACTCCAGCCAGGTTATCAATCGCCATTATCCATCAGGACGTGCAATGATCCCCTCCTCAGGAATCATGCCTTCACCAGGCAATAGGCGCAACAGTAACCCTGACGCAATATCACTTATCTAGATCTCTAACCCCAACCAACCCCCTGGAGCTGGGAGACCTAAATATCTTCCAACACGAGGGCTATACCCAAGCACCCAACCCCAAAACACAAATCGAGTTAAGGCAAAAGGCGCAAGTAACCCATTTACAGTTTAACTAAAATAAATTTAGCAAATTATTAACCCTTCAACCATTATTCTTGCGCACCATAACTATACTCAAGGTAGGTTTAAATTCTGCAACCATTGAGGCGTACCTCAACCATCTGGCCATCCAGAACTTATTCTAGCACAAGGTATCTTACCTCTTCCAAGTGTTAACCTACATAACAACCTTCAAGTAAAATAACTCAACAACGGGTTAAGATTCAAGAATCATTTGTGGTTATTAGGATTACGATAGACTTATGGTTGTTTCCCAAGGTTGTTTCTAAGATTTTCTTTGCTTCTAATTTCAATTAATTCATTGTAAATTTAAAAACTCCTCACACAAGGAGAATCATAAAAATTATTCACACTTTTCTCCTCCCTTATTAATTATACATAAACTAAATCGACAACAATTATTAATGAAAAGGGTTGTTGATAGAGGTCTTTATATATACATATATATATTTTAAGACTGCACTCATAACTGCACCAATGGAATGGCGATTGTGGATAAATTATGGTGCTTACATTATTCAAGGGATACTTATTATTTTTGTGTTTTTCAGGTCAACATGCTTTACGTTCATTTCTCAAGAGTACCATGGATCATGGAACAAGTAATTACTTACATGAGAAACCAACATAAAAGGGGTAAATCGTTGATAAATGAACTGTTACCTCCATTACAGAACTGAACCGCAATTAAAACGTTGATTCAAAACGAATAGAAATTCTGGAAAAACATTGATGTAATTACGCGACGCAATTCCAGGATGTCGTAACAACTAAAATTTGATGAAAAAAATGGATATCATTTCTGGAAAAGCGTTGATGTAACTACCGTAACACATCGTTGTAAATGGCTATGTAACGGTGCTACAAAGTAATAAAGCTACCCTGTAATGTTGTAAAGAAAAAATGTGTTGCATAAAATTGTTGACTATAAAAAATATTAATGTTGTATAAAAGAATGGAATCTTTGTCCAAGGTTAATGCTATCCTATTGTTGTCAACGTTATAATGAGTGGTCTATATAAATAATCTATCCATCAATGTTACCAACGGAATCGCGGCCTGTAAAACTACACCTGATGCACCATAGATACACCACCAAAATGCACAGTAGAACGCCACGATTGGCATAGTCAAACACAACATTTCATTCAGTGCCCTTCCATTGTACAATCCACTCTGCATTAACCGGTCTTTTATAAAAACTCGCTGCCAAAATATAATATTGTGTGTCGATATAATAAATGTTGTCTGAGTGAATAAAAAGGATGATAACGTTGTCAACACAACAATAATCAACGTAAATAAAATCGTTGTCTATATTCCAATCACAGACCATCAAATCCAATTAAAACGCTATTGTTGTATTTTAAAACGCCCTTGATGTCTATTGCATAAATCATTGTATAATTACTATCAGTAGTATGATTTCCCTGGTCTAACAAGAATTATATTAAATCGTTGTTCTAACAAGAATTATATAATGTTATTTAACAAGATATTAATCGTTGGTCTAATATGATTTATATAATGCTATTTAACAAGATATAGCTAACCATAATATTAATCAAAATTATCAATGTTGTGTAAATACAAGAATTAATCATTATAAATCTCTCTAAAATTCGTTGTCCTACAACATTAAAACGCAGGTATGTCAACAAGGAGATTCACTGGAAGGTCATGGTACTTTAAAACACAGGTAAAGGGTTAAATTCATCAGTATAACGAAATAAAAACTGGATGCATAAGTGGTTTTTCCAACCATAAAATGAATTCAACTCTGGATGCCTAAAATGTTTAATTCAACAATAAGACGAATTCCAAATCTGGGTGCAATCAATTCAATCATTCAGAAATGAATCAACAATACTCATTCACAAGAGGGAACATAGACCAATCATTCAGCCGAGGATCAATCAACGCAGAGATAGTAAGGGTAGATGGTCATAAGTGGTTCGTCGCGGAAGGAAAAAAAAACAACCATAGAGATAATCAATCACATCAAGGCAATCCATCAATCATGAACTATCGACAAGGGTAGACAAATGAGCAACACCTCCTTCACTCACCATCCACGCACATAAAATAAGGGCATTAGGATCTATAGGTCTATTAACACCGAAGTGACGACCATCAATCTGACTCCTGGCCGATTGCTTAGGCGTGGACTGATGAGTTGGGGACGAAGGCGAAGAAAAAGCGCAAACTCATCACAAATCAATAAAACCATAAGACAGTCACAACATTCAGGGATCCTTTGGTAAGGGAAAAAAGTCAATCAATGAGCTTAAGGCTTACGGGGAAAATTAAGTTCTCATTTGAAATGCTAAGTCCACATTTCTTTTACCCAATACAAGTACAGAAATAAAAGCGTACAGTATAATAATAATCTGCTAAGCAGAAATAAAGGAAGTGTATCATAGCCCAAGTTGCTCGCTCTGAGTCGTTGCCCCATGCCCTTCGTGCTACTCTCGCTTGGCAACCGATGAGACTTCATCGGTACCTCCCAGCCAACGCTAGGAGTACTCTTCTTCCCCCTTATCCCCCCAAGCCGCAAAGGGGCCATAGACACTAAACTAGAGAATCAGCTAGCTCCCAACTTGCCTCGCAAGATCGAGCTACCACTCCTCATAGAGCTAGGTATCCCAACTCCCACAAGCTAAGTCAATCAAGTCTAAAATTCTGCAGCGTAATGTTATGCATGAAAGAAGAGATCCATCCTTCTCCTCCTCCCTCCTTTAAATAGAATTTCTAAGTCACTTATTTCCCAAATTCCCATTTAATTTATTGTTCAATAATTTAATTCAAAAAAATCATCCCTGTACATGTGTCACCCATCCCCTTCGTTGCACCATAAATTGATTTCATTAATTAATTAATTAATTACTCCTATTTATGCCACCCTCCTAAAATCATTCCTAGAATTGCTCCTAGGTGTCCTCACATTCCCTTACACAATTTAATGATTTACCCCCTTACTAATTTACTAGTTGAGTTTAATTTAGAAAGTTCTTAAATGCTAGATACCTTACTAAGTTAGTCTTTCTGCTTTTTCCTTATGTTTCCCTTTCTTTTTATGTTTCTCACTTTTTCCTAGTTTCCTAATTCTTTTAAATTTCCCTCTTTCCCTTTTCAGTTAAAACTCAAATTGGCAAGTGTAGAAAATTACTTTTTTCCCCTTTTTCTTTTTAATTAATAAATTTTTAATTAGCATATGTAACAAACAATTGTTTCCCCTTTTCCCTCCTTTTTAAATTTTATCCCCCAAAAGATTTTTATAAATTAATTGAATTGCTTACCCCCTTCTCGTCACATGATTAATGATGATTATCATTATTATTTATTTATTTTTATTTTTATTTTTATATAAATATATATATATATATATATATATATATTTCCACGAGTATCACTTAGACCTAGATTTTATTTTCCTAGGTTGGGTGACATTTTATTAGGGAAATTGTTTTAAATCTTTCTCATCACATTATTCGTTCTAAGGCCATATAGGTTTATTCATTTATTATTTAACAATGTGACGTGCCCTTCAGGATGCACTAGGTGCTCCAAGGGTTCCACTCTCCTCATTCTGTTTCCCTTGCGTGACGTGCCCTTCAGGACGCACTACGTGCTCCAAGGGTGCCACTCACCTATTTCTATTTTTCTTGCGTGACGTGCCCTTCAGGATGCACTACGTTCTCCAAGGGTGCCACTCACCTCTTGACTGACTTGGTAGACATAAAAAACCCCTGGAGTCAATACTCCGCCAGGTGATCTTGTGGGAGACTAAGGGCCTCTAAGGAATAAGGCCCCTGCCTTATTGCACGCCCCTTAGAATCATCGTGAGCGTCTATCACAGTCGGCCCTCATGACATCGTGGATCTCCTCGAACTAGGTAATCGTTAACCTACAATTCAAGCCATGGAGGGAGTGCTAGTAGGTTTTGGCAGGGCTGTTGTCCACACCTCTCCCTCAACGTCTCTAGTAGTCGTGTGTGACCCCTCTAATCCACATGTGAGTCTGGTCGGCAAGCTATCGTCTACCTGGATCATCAACGAATCATGTAATAACAAAATCCATAATCATAATGTCTAATCATATGCACATATGTTATATATATCCAACAATCAAACACCCAATAGTCCACTCCCTGACTCAATTCGAAGTCCAAGGGTTTCATCGATGCCTTTGCATCCTCGAAGTCCAAAATCCTGCACACTCAGGAAAACCGAGTCAATAGCACCTGTCTATGTCAATACAACAAAATAACATGTCATCAATCCATAACGCCTCATAATCATAATCAAATGCCCAATAGTATAATAATTTGAATTACTTGCAAGCAAGTGTCCTCAAAGAATAAGTTTGTTCAGTGTGCGCAAGAGCGAGATGTTACAACTTAGATATAATGATTCTAGCAAGTCCACACTAGAACCAACAAATAAACCCTAACCATAAACACCATTGTTGCAACAACAACACAATACCAATAGAGCATACCTTTACCAAGAGAAGTGCACAAGAAGGAGATACCAGAAAGACTTGCACCCTAGCTGCCACTGCTGCTCCTTAGACTTGCACCCTAGCTGCTGCCACAATTTCTCCTTAAAGTTGCGCCTTGTTTTTTGAGTGAGTGAGTGTATCCAAATGATCTAGGCACCTCCTTATTTATACTAGCCTGTCCAAGTGACTTTTTCAAGTGGGGTCGTCTTCTCTTTCTGGAGCCTTCAAATACTTTATTATTATTCTCCTTGGGCCAACTTCTCTTCTAGGGTTTTCACACATCTATTTAATGGTTCTCTTACTCTGGAATATTCTATACTAAGTACAAAAGTTACACTTGGATTTTATTACCTCCTGCAACTACCAAAACATCAACACTCCCTCTTAGCTAGGGAGGTATTAACTAAGATGTTCTTCATGTAATGGTATCATACACATCCATCCATCTCACATGGCATGGTCAAGACTCACATGGTATTGCAAACCAGTCTACATGTAGCATCATCATAACCACACATACTATCTCATGATCAAAACAAATCATGTCACAAGTATCACCATCATAGCCACACATGCTATGTCATAGTCACACATTGAGTATATGATGGTCATGTCACAATCATGCATCTGGGACCTCATCAACACATATAGCATCTCTCTAGTGGGAACAACCTCATCATCCTCTTGGACCTTATGTCATTACAGTGCTTTCATCTCTTTCACACAGAACTAGGTATCTATCTCATACAAAACTAGGAAACCATCCAACTCACATAGAATATAGAATATGCAGTTCAACCAGTTTTTAAAGAATTGCACTACTACCCAATCCAAATGGAGTTTGGGAAACTTCAACTCGCTATCTCACATAGAATCTGGCAAGTGGCCCTAGAGCTAGTTCTTTTGGTTGGAAAACCAGGCATCCAACCCACAGTGATTGGGAATCTAACCACAAGGGTTAGGCAATGCAATGCGCACACACTACCCATCTAGGCAAAGGCTAGGAAACACCTCCAACCACAGAGGTTATCCCTCCATCTTGAAAGGTTGGGAAACTTTCCATCCTCGAAGGCTCGACATCTGCTGACCTTGTGTGAGGTCATGCTGACTGGTGCCACAGTTAGTAACATGCCTATAAATGACCACCCACTACTACCACACTCTGCAAGTTACTGCCCCAAGAATTGCATATGTGACTCATCACTCCCTCTTATGAGAGAATTCCTTTGGACCACACCAATATTGTCCCTGAAGTATTCAAACTTTACCCTTGATAGAGGCTTGGTCAACACATTTGCTATCTGCTCGTATATGCCAATATACTGGAGCTTCACCACTCCATTTTGCACCAGATCTTGGATATAATGGTACTTTATGTCGACGTTCTTGGACTTGTCATGAAACACATGGTTCTCAGACAACTTTATACAACTCTGGTTGTCATAGAAAATACAAGTTACGTCTAACTCGAGATCAAACACCCCTGCAAGAAATTTTTGAAGCCACACAACTTCACTACTGGTTGAACATGTTTCTATGTATTTTTCCTCGATCGTACTGAGTGCCACACTTGTCTGCTTTCTACTGAGCCATGATATCACATCTGACCCTAAACTGAAGAAACATCCAAATGTACTCTTCTGATCTATGACACTATTGGCCCAATCTGAATCAGCATAGCCTTGCATTTTTATCTTATGATCTGAAACATATCGGAGTCCATAATCAATTGTACCTTTCAAGTACCTCAACACATGATTTTATGAAACCAAGTGAACATGTCTTAGTTCAACCATATACTAACTCAAAGTGTTCACCGCAAAGCATATATCTAGCCTAGTGTTCATTAGATACATCAACAAACCAATCATTTTCCTATACATGGTGAAATTCATTATCTCTGAATAAGTATCACTCAATAACTTTAGGTTCTTCACCATCGGTGTGAGCATGGATTTACAATGGATCATATCAAATCTATTTAGGATTTATACTGCATATTTTCCTTGGCATAAAAAAATCTCATATGGTTTCTGCCACACCTCTAGACCTAAAAAGTAATGCATCATACCCAGGTATTTCATCTCAAACTTGGATGCACGATTTCTCTTGCACTTTGTGATGAGCTTCTCATCCCCTGTTAGAAATAGGTCATCCACATATAACAGTAGTATCATTGGTCCACTATCCTCAACCTTGCAGTAAATATTAGGATTTTCTTTACTCTTGGTAAAGCCCAATCTCATTAGAAAACTGTCAATTCTACCATACCATGCCCTGTGTGCTTGTTTCAACCCATACAAGGATTTCTTCAATATACACACATGTGTTTCTCTGTCATGTGTCTCAAATCCTTGTGGATGCTCCATGTACACTTCTTCTTCCACTAAACCATTCAGGAAGGTTGTCTTCACATCCATCTGATGTACCTTCCATTTCATCACTGCAACTATCACACGTATATCTCTAATTGAAGTGTACCTCGACATAGGAGAAAATGTCTCCTCATAAACTATACCTTCTTTCTGGGAGAATCCATGAGCCATGAACCTTGCCTTGTATTTCTCGATACTTCCATTTGGTGAGTGTTTTTTCTTGTAAATCCATTTGGAACTCACAACTGATTTCTCCTTCGGCCTCAAAACCACCTCTCAAACATCATTCTTAATGACAGACCAATATTCTTTCTTTTATGCATCCTCTTCATAACAGGTAGGCTCAAAATTAATGATGTCATGTAACAATTCCACATAACTGGAATATGGCCGAGGTTTCTCAATTTCTATGAAATATCCATTCAGGGCACGATACTTCTCGGCATCCTGAATAATTTCACGAGCCCAAGCTGGAATTCTTTTCTTTGTATGTGTTTCTGCAGGTTTTTGTGGTTTTTCCATGTCATGGTCCTCTGGACCATGCTCTTCTGGCACAACATCATTACCAACATATGAGTATGCAACTCTAGGAGCTTTAGGTTTCTCATCATGGATCTCATCTATATGATGTTGCCTTAATCTACTGAAGGATTCATCCTCATCAAAGGTAACATCTTTGCTAATCTCAATTCGTTTGTAACCATGGATGTAGACTCTATATTCCTTCAATGTTTCACTGTATCCAACAAATACACCCTTCTTGCATGAAGGATACAATTTTGATCTCTTATCCTTGGGAACATGCACACACATTGGACAACCGAATATCCACAGGTGGTTGACATCTGGATTTTCTGTTGTAAACATTTCTTCTGGTGTCTTGTTCCCAAGTGCATAGTGAGGACTTCTATTCTACACATAAACAACAATCTTGAATGCTTCTTCCCATAGGTGCATAGACTACGTATTTATCATGAATCATTTCCTTTACTGCTTCCATTATTTTTTGGTTCTTTCTTTCTACTAAGGATTGTAGGGAGCAGAGAGCTCCCTCTTAATCCCAACTTCTCTATAGAATGCTTTGAAGTCATCTGAGGTGAAATATTCTCCATTATCAAGGTGTTTATCTTCCTTTCATAAATATTTTCTACACGAGCTTTGAATTCTTTTAACTTGCTAAATACTTCACCTTTTGGTTTCAAGAAATAAATCCAAGTCTTACGTGAGAAATCATCAATAAATGAAACATAATATACGTACCCGCTAAGCGAAGTGGCCAACATCAGTCCACACACGTCTGAATGAACAATGTCCAAAAATCCTTTGGCTTTGTTGTCACTTCTTGGAAACAGATTCTCCATGTTCTTTCCTTGTGCACATCCTTTACATGCTCCTTCATGATCCACCTGAATCTCTGGAAAACCTATTACCATCTTTCTTACGATTGGTAATGCTTTGTAGTGTAAGTGAGTGAACCTTCTATGCCATAGCTCACTTGGATTTATTGTGTTGTGTACTAATGTTCAATTTGAGTGTTCATTAACTTGTATATGCCTCCTTCTTGGACACCAATCACAATAGCATCATCAAGAGTCTTTCCTCTTGGCCACATGAGAAAGTCACCATCAATAAAAGCAACTATGAATCCTTTCTCTTCCAACATTGAGATGGAAAGGAGATTTTTATTCAAACCGGGTACATACAAGACATCCTTTATCTTCAAGGGTTTTCCATAATCTACCTTGTAGGAGGTTTCTCCTACTCCTTTGATGGGATATTGATAGTCATCACCGAGGTTCACCTTATGAGGTGAATCATTTTGAACCAGATCTGAGAGAGAATCCTTGTAACCGATCATGTGCTTAGAAGCACCACTATCAACAATCCATGTGTCACTTCCATGAGTGATTGTTCCTTTAAGAGTTGATATCAATACATTTTATTCACTTGAACCATACTATTTTGTTCTTTCTGAGAAGGTTCATCATATTCTACGACATAAGCATGATGTCTCTTATCTTTTCCTTTTCTGGCCTACTCTTTCTTGAGAGGACAATTTCTTGCAATATGTCCCATTTTCTGGCAGTTGTAGCATTTGTAGCTTGAGTAATACTTTTGAGACTTTCTTAACCTTTGAAACTACTTGGGAGGATGATACTCCTTCCTACTCTTTCCTTTTCTTGCATGTACTGCTAGAACTTGATCATCATTGCCCAACTTATCTTCTCTTGCTGCCAGTCTAGCTTCTTCCTGAGTGCAATCTTCCCACACCCTGTTGAACTTCGTTAGATTTCTTATAGAACATTTTCCTTGAATAAATGATTCCCAAGATTTTGGGAGACCATTCAATGTAATCATTACTATATTCTCTTATTCAATTGTGTCTCCAATAGATTCAAGTTGTTCTTTGATTTGAGACACCCTTGTGAATTAAGATTGAATGGTTTATGAATTCTACATCTGCACATTCTTGAGTTGTTTCCCCAAGGTCATCTTTCAGTTGATATTCTTCACTTCATACAACCAGGATAAGGCATCAAACATTTGTTTCAGGGTCTTCCATTATGAGACATGTGGTATCAAGTGATCCTTGATAGAATCTGCAATGATCCTCTTTTTCTTAACTATATTCTTCTTATGCTTTTCCTTAGCTTCATATCCCTCTGACTCTGCAACTTCTTCTTCAATAAAAACTTCTAGATTATTTTATTCTAGAATGAGCATCACTCTATACTTCCATGCTTGGAATTTTTCACGACCCCCAATTTTTTCATCAAGCTTAGTACTAATAGTCATTTTGCCCCGGGCATTGGAAATATGATGGAAACATTAATATTTTGTAGAAATGGAATTTAAACTTACCAGTAGGTGCGCTATGCCAAGGCAACCTCCTTTATCCAAGAATCAACTGCAACTCAACCTTTAAATTCCAAATTCATTGACCTAGGGTTTTATGAGAAAACCCTAATTTATCAACTTCAGAAATTTGTAGATCTGATCCTAATCCAAGTAGATATTGGTGGCCACCCACCTGTTCTATATTCCAACTGACTGATCTGGACAATTTTCAGTTCAACATGTTTCTCTGTAATGGGTACATTTCTTTTTAATTGTGGGTTTTTCACTTACGGGGTTGTCTTGAAGCCCTACACAACATCTAGGTGGATATCGGTGGCCACCCACCTATTCCAACTGGCTTATTTTGGAAGTTTTCATATCAGTACATCTTTTTGTACTTTCAAGGCCGTTTTGGGGCTCTAAATAATGTTTTCTTGGCTTTCCACAATCGAACTATAGACGGAGTTAGAATTTGATGGCATAATGCGTAGTTCTCGAAAATACCTTTCCAATGGGCTATCACACACCTAAAACGAAGATCGTATGCAAAATTTACGACCCTGGGAAGTTAATGTACTAACTTACCCCAACGAGGCCCACATGAATTTTGGTGCTTCATCTCCAAGGGTTAGGTTTTTGGATGTATAGGGTTTTGACATTTATGTTTATCATAAAAAGACCTCCAGAGCCTCATTGTAATCATCTTCTTATGAATGAGCGTATCCATCACATCTCTTCTCAGAGATAAAGATGCCACCATTCTAGCGAGTCTTGCACTCTGTATTTTTACAGTCTCTGCACATTTATTTCATTAATATATATCATGTATTGTTGTATTTCTCTGTTTCTAGAAATTTTTATGTGTATTTCATTGTAATATCTCTTCTTTCATTTCATTCCGAAAATAATCTGGATTAGATTCGGGGAAAAGATGCACCCTACTTAGGCGACCTTCTTGGTGGGTTCAGAAAATGCTCAACGAGCTTGAAAATGGGGTAAATTGAGGATCTTCCTTCCAGCGGTTAGACTGTTATGAAGGAAACCAACTCTGATTCCATGTTAAAATTTTGATATGCTCATTTAACCATAGACAATGTCACATCATTGTCACCCAACCATAGGAATTCACTATGACACCCCTGAGCACAATCACCTTTTCTTAGATAGACTAATTCTGGAAAGTACACACTAGAACCAACAAATAAACCCTAACCAGAAACACCATTGTTGCAAAAACAACACAATACCAATAGAGTGTACCTTTACCAAGAGAAGTGCACAAGAAGGAGATACTAGAAAGACTTTCACCCTAGCTGCCATTGTTGCTCCTTAGACTTGTGCCCTAGCTGCTGCCAAAATTGCTCCTTAGAAATGCACCTTATTTTCTGAATGAGTGAGTGTATCCAAATGAGCTAGGCGCCTCCTTATTTATACTAGACTGTCCAAGTGACTTTTCCAAGTGGGGCTGACTTCTCTTTCTGGAGCCTTCAAATACTTTATTATTATTCTCCTCAGGACAAATTCTCTTCTAGGGTTTTCACACATATGTTTAATGGTTCTCTTACTCCAAAATATTCTATTATAAGTAAAAAGGTTATGCTTGGAGGTTAATATCTCCCGAATCTACCAAAACATCAACATAAGCCCCCACCACTATTACTCGGATCGTCCTTGAGCCAATTGCATCATGGAATGACTACCACAATGGACATGACAATGCTTTTGAGTTCCTACACAAACTCCTTAAACTAGTGCTCAGGATCATTAAGGTAGCCCTGAAGATCTTGAGTAAGTTTAACAACTGCATCAACCTCAAATGTTGTGACCTGAGGAGTTGTTAAATCCGTTGTGTTGATTTTCTCAATTAGAGGAGTGACAACAACTTGCGCATCTAAGAGTTGCATAAACAATATCAATGCCTTATCGGCCATAGAAGTGATGATCTATGAGATACTCTACTAATCAACCAAGATGCAGTGATTTATTTTGTCTTAGCCGCAATTGCTAACATTGCAACGACACGCTTTGCGGGAGGAAAAGAAACTAGGTTACACTTTTGTTGTGCAACCTAAACCTCACATGCGTGAAATCTATCTTCGATTGTAGATACTTTAGGAGGATTTTGGAGATGAGTCCATAAGGTGAATCCATAGTCAATCATGCTTGAAAATGCCTACATCTGATGTTGGCCATCGAGAAGAGTCGCTTGAGTCAACTTATTCTTTTGTTGTAATTGAGTTTCCGCCAGATTTGTCTGGTGGAGTGGTTGATGAAGGGCTATGAGCTATGAATCTAGATCCTACAGGAGGGAATTAACAACCAAGATTTTAAATCTTGGGGGAACGTCACACCCTTATGTAGAAGTAGTGGGAACCTACACATATAGGTTGTCCACTTTCCCAAGGAGTTTATTGAACATGGAACTTAGCTCAGTGTATTGGGCCTGGGCGGTTGTGTGCACCACAAATTTTGATTCATATTTCCCTTTCAAATCTTGGTGATCTCAAATATATTTATTATAATTCTCCCATGTCTGATTATGCATGACAATTTCTACTTGTTGTTGGAGCTATAACTAAGCATGAGCCTAGCCTAGTATTTGGTGTCGTTTACCCAACTCAGAGAATAAGGTGGAAACACAGCCTTGTATCATGGGAGTTGAAATTGGCACCAATGAGATATCACCAAGGTTGGTGTCCATTATAATTAGTGTTGGGGGGTCCACTCTAAGGACCCGAGCGGGGGTATTGGAGCTAATCCTGAAAGCCGACGACTATTGAGTAGTGTCTCGGATTGATGTTGTGCCCTAGAGTTTTCAATAGAGATGGTCGACGTTGTGAATAACCTTTGTATGCATTTGTTGTTGTGGCAACAATTGTCTTCTTAATGCATCTATTAATATGGTGTCTCCCAACACCATCAGAATGGAACCCTATTGTGCTGAGGGAATGTACTGTAGACGGTTGGATCGATTCATTATCACTTTTCCTCTGATTGAGGTCGAATGAGTTTTCTACTATGTGGGATGTGGGTCTCGAGGGCGCTTGACGAAAGTATCATCTTTGGATCCAATTTCATGGGGGACCACACATTGTGCCTCCTTCCGCACAACCTCATCCTTCTTTCTAGACTGCCAATTTCTTCAGTTGGAATTGGTTGTAGATGGGTCGGCCATTCAACAATTCCTTATTGGATGTATTCTTATGTGATGAAGAATGGTAGTATCACCCTCACAATTCCATGATCATCACTAGGATAGATGAACAAATTATGAAAATTACAATCAAATAAAAGGTAACCAGCATACTTGTCCATGATGGTGCATGGGATGTGCACTTGCAAAGTGGTTGTGTGGATTTGTTGCTGGTATCAGCCCTGAAAAATCTCGTCATGGTAGGATCCTTTCTCTCATGCAGTTGAAGGAATCAAGGAGCTTTGAAGGCATGCCTACTCCTAGCACATTGTTCAAAACCCTGAGGGAGCCACCAAAGCACCATAGAAAGAAGAAGTAGAATCCAGTTGTAATGAAAATATTTCTCGAAGTCTTGGGTGTCTAAATAATCATCAATGAAATCATTCATTACAAACTGATCCCATGCCATCTGAACATCGGCTACGCACCACTCAACTATAATGACCACCCCAAAAGGGCACTCTTCATTTGTACAAGTTCACAAGAGTTTACAGGTTATTAATTGTGTAGCAAACTGAACTGGTTAGGCATTAATCTTTAAAATGAGTACCCCATGCATACCATGGCATGTACTGCATGTTCTATATATTTCATGTTGTGTAGAGTCTTTAGAAGATGTATGGGTTGACCTATAACGTGTCAGATTGATGCTTCATTGACCAAATAATTCACGCCCAACCCCAAGTATCCCCCGTGTAGGTGGGTGAGTAAAAGATGGACACAAAGAGTCAATGTCCTTCTATGCCCAAAGTGAGGTATTTCAAACAGAAGGAGAATGTCGGTTTTTCGAAGGGGTTGGGCCCATTTGTGGGTGAGGAATAACAATTTACTATATGCACTGTGAATGGGGTCGACATAATTGTGGAAGACCAAGGTAGGGAATCGACCAGGGTCTCAGACGCCATAATCGATGAATTGGAAATCTTGCACTCTCCCCATCCAAAAACCTGTGAAACTCACATGCCAAGGCAATGGAGGATCTGGTTCCTAGTGGTCTTCGACAATCCTAGATCTATTCTGGCGATGTGGTCTTCTTGACGAAGCCATGGGAATTATTTCAGATGGGATCTTTGGATTGGTGAAGAATTTATATTGGTGCTTGCTTTCACTGCTACTAATCCTCTTAGACTGAAATTTTGGACACCTTCTTATAAAAATAGGAAATTCGACGTCGAGTTGGCCACACATTGATTGGGACAAATGAAAGTTGTCATGTGGGTATGGTGGTACAATGAGGAGGCCTGTAGGGGGTCATTAAGAACTCAAAGTGTCGTATGACGATTGTCAACCCCCTCCAAAACATTCATCCTTGTTGTCCTCTCAAATCATAAATGATAGGAGGTTTCATGAGATACCCTCGTCAACATTCTTGATTTTATATATATAATAGCCTTTTTTCATTCAATATGGGGCATGGATTCTGTCTCGACCCCCAATCAAGAAAAATATTCAGGCGGGATGTAAACATTTATTGTTGGTTTTCAACTCAATAACTTCTTCTTTAGTTATCGTACAATGGACATGTCGTGTCTTTCCTATTTGAAAATATTAGGACTGTATAAATTTAGGTGTGATGGTGATGTATCTATACATGTGCAAGTCTTATTGTACGGGGGCACTGTTCATGTTTCCTATTCACCTTTGCAAGAATTCATCTCCTACTAAGTGGACATAGTGGCCTTGGTGGACTACAACACCTCTTCATGTGATTCCATTTGGTAAGTTCTGTCCATGGAGACACTGGGATGGACCTTCTTGGGTCCATTTCCATCCACAACCCCCCCCCAATTGTTGTGTTCTTGTTGAATTCTTCTATGTTCTAGAAGGAGTAGTGAATCCCATTCTTCGCGTGTGTGGCTCCTTTTCGTGCCTCGTAGGGAACCGATAAATCGGGGGAATAAAATTATTTTTGGGTAATGCTCATGAGGCCATTGCACGTCGGTTCTGTATCCCATGCCATTTCTTGTCTATCCATTTCCATTCAAAAGAACACTTGCAACAGTGAATATCCATATAATATGGTCTAAACCTTTCCCGCATAGATGCTTAGATTGTTTCCCATTCTTGATAAGTTTCTCGATGTGCTTCCCACCACCACACAAGAATTCCTATGAGCACAGTATAGAGGGCATGAATCTAGTGATGTTCAAGAATGTGTTGCATCCAGGCTAGAAACATATCCACCAAATTCGACCCATCGAACCAACAGTATCCAAATTCTTCATCGCACACCTCGACGGTAATATGTGTGCATCTCCTTGTGGAAACTTCATACAATTTTTTTTCCATCTTTCCATGGCATTTTCTAAATCAGTGTCATAAGACTTGACGCTTCACCAACTTAATTCTCCATCTATGGTGGGATTGATGTAATCTGTCCTGAGCCTAGTGATATTATAAATGTTTTCAATAAAATAAATTTGTGCATCCTCATCGACTGCCTCATTATATATGTCTCCTTCATTCATATATAGAGGTGTGATCACACATAGGGTGTCTGTCTCAAATGACATCTACTTTTTTTTTCAAATTCAACACTGCATTGTTGTTAAAGGCCTAGTTAATTCCAAGAAATGCAGGGTATGGATTAGAGTCATCCATAATATCTATGACCTCAAAGTCAACCTTTGTCTTCACCCCTTCTATATTCACCTCTACTTTCTCCAACTGACTTATAGGATAGATCGTGTATTGATTTTCTAACTGTATCTGGATGGGTGACTAGACTAGACTCAGATTCCCCATCAAATCCTAGGATGTCTTTGGTAAAATGTTCACGTCAGATCCTAGATCCAACATGAATCCATCCATTTCATAACCACTAAGCTCAATGGTCATCTTGAACTCTCTGCTAGTGTGTTTCTGTTTGCTAACCTAAAACACTCCCCTTTCCAGTGGGGGAGCTGATATAGTCTGATTTGTTAGCTCCCCCCCTATACAAGTGGCTATCATATGTGTTAACTTCCTCGCAACATCAGGAACATTAAGCAACCTCAAACAACAATGTAATAAATTACTTACTTGATATTCAATTTATGTCTCGAGACCCAAGTCACACAATGCTTCTTTTTGTGTTGTTTGTTTCAACTCTTCAAGCTGGTGTTCCTCAATCGCCCTTTGCTCAACGCTTCAAAACTCTTCTTGTTCATGCACATATTCCATTGACCTATGTTTTGTGCATTGCATCTCTTTGCACATACGAGCTTACTCCAACGATATTTGCGTTGTGTTTTGCAACTCTTCTCAGGAACGAGCCTCTTCAGTGAAATCTGTGTTGTCCGTTGCAATTCTTCCCAGATCCAGACCTCCTCCAGTGACCTTTGTGTTGCTTGTTTCACTTATTCACGGATCCAAGCCTCTTCGAGTGATCTCTGTGTAATGTTTTGCAACTCTTCACACACTCTTTCTTCTTCGATGGCTCTTTGTGTGTCGTACATAAACTACTTTTGCTGGGAAACATCAAACTTAAGAGGGGGTTTCACTACCTTTTTTATCTTCCCCTATGGCTTCTGACCTGAGCTCTCAGCCTAATCGAAGTCCCTTCTTATTTTTTCTCCTCCTCAGGTTACCCATATATCCATAATTGAAACAAGTGATGGGTGTTATCACACATATTGTAGGTTAGGAAAATCCCAACCCAATCTACAAAGGTGAGACAACTATGGGAATGCCTACCCATTGTCACCTTAGATAGGTACTCCCCTCTCTTTAGAGATGATGTGATCACCTCAAGGGAGTAATCCAATGGCTTATTCAATAAACAATAATGATAAAACTTGGTGGAGGGTATATGCCTTTATATTCCTCCAAGGATCTATCCAAGAACAACCATGAAACAAGCAAGAAGAACTAACAATATGCAGATTTTTCTTACCAATTCCAAGAAGCATGCAAGATAAACCCTCATTTACCAAGAAAATTTTATCACCATAGCATGAGAATATCCTCCAAGAGATAGTGCACCACTTATCCCCACAAGACAAGTATAAACCATAGCATAAGAGAGAGAGAGAGAGATCAATTTTTCCCAAGACGGGTGAAAATTTCATCCAAGTAGCTCTTCTCACATGAGAGATTTATGATAAAATGAAATGAATTTGATCCTTTTGTTTTTACACATGTGGTTCATGACACTGAATATTGATACTTGCTACGTCCACGAAAAACCCCCTTGGAATCCACAAGAGAACATGGGGAGGCCGAGCATTTTCGGAATATTGGGGGCTCAACAACAAGAGCATCATATAGAGCCATTTAAGGGCATCACATGTCACTTACAAGGAATTGAACCTGGGTGGGGAGGATATCAACCATTCCTCCCAACCACCCAAGCTACATCCAATGGAATATTTTTTATATGTGGTTCATGGCACCGAAGACCAGTACTCGCTACATCCACGAAACCCCCCCCTGAAATCCATGAGAGAACGCGGGGAGGCCGAGCATTTTCAGAATATTGGGGGATAAACAACAAGAGAATCATATAGACCCATAAGGGAATCTCATGTCACTTACAAGGAATTGAACCTGGATGGGGAGGGTTACAACCATTCCTCCCAACCACCCAAGCTACATCCAATGGACTAAATGAATTTGATCCTTATATACACAAAACCTATAAAAAGTGTTTGTCCATAATTAGTTAGGGTAAACCACAAAAAAAGGGGGTTGTCCCCCTTAATTTTTCCCCTTTACAACTTTAATTTGATTTTACACATAAAGAAACCCTAAAAAGTGATGTCAATCCCTAAGGGGGTGATGTCTTGGTACTTTTGACAAGTCGTTGAGCTATAGGAGGAAGTCATTGAGCCTCCAAAGGCTTTCCCTTCACGCACTAGGGTCTTCTCCATGGTGCAAGGGGTCTTTCTCATCTCAAGGTGCCAAGTGTCCATCAAATAATCATCACCACAACAAACCCTAGCCCTAGTCTAGACGTCAAGCCCTAGAAGTGTGGTGTAAGGCCTCCAAAGGAAAGTTGTTGGGATAGATAGAGCTAGGTGTCATCTCCAAGGTCTTCTCTCTTCCCTCCAAAGGAAACGTTCAACCTCTATCTTGCCCCAAAAATATGGGTCATGGCATCCAACCTGTGGGCTTCCTGCCCCAGGGAAGGCCCAAGCTGGGCTTGTTCCTTCAAAACGTCAATCAAACAAGGTCTTGCAAAGAAATATGAGTGCACCCTCCAAGGATCTCAAGTCAAATGTATCATGGAAAGTAAAATCACATTTAATACAAGATTCTCCTAAACATGTGCATCAAAACTACTTCATCGAATTAAACAAGTGCTCAAAGACCCTATGCAATTTTCCAAGTTTAGGTATGGGAGGGTTGTCAAGGTGACCTATTGGGTGAGTCATTCCTTTATTCAAGGAGTGTTTCCTAGGTGGTCCCCTCTCTAATTCATGTGGAGATAATGAAGTGGATGGGGGTAAGACTTTTGGGCATAGGGTTCATGACATGCATGGGTTCATATTGTCTCATTTATGGGTGCCTTTTTAGATGGTGTGTTGCACTTTTGTTTTCAATGCATCCTTTTTCCATGCCCATTTATTTGCATTAATTAATTAAAGTCCAAAACAATTGGGTACTCCAAAAGAGTAATATAATACTTGGGAGGTAGTACCACAATGTCACTTGAAGGGATAGGTACACATAGTGCCATAGGGGTAAATCAAAGGTTGCAACTAGCTTGTGTAGACCCCTCAATAGGTGGGACACCTATATAATAAGAATTTTTTTATTTTAGGAATTTTATTTTTTAGGAGAAATGTTTCATCGTTCTCAAGACCTCTTTGGGAGAGCATGTGGAAGGTTATAGTTTTGACTTTTATCTTTTTCAAACTACATTCCCTTTGGGCCTTCAACCCCTTTTTCCCATGAAATGACGTACAATCCCAAAAGATAAGGAGGTGAAGAGGATGAAGTGTGAAAAATGATGAGTACGATATAGAATGGCACGATGACTCATCAAGGGGACCTTCTAGTAGAAACCCGATCCCCAAGGGTGACCACTTCCTAGGGAAAAATTTCAAACACCAAGGTGAAAAATGGAAAAGCGCATAATTTCCAAGTAGACGTTCTATAATCAAAAGAAAATTTAAATGAAACATACTCAAATACCTCAAGTATTAAAGTGACACTTACCACAATACCCAACTTGTACCTCCTGGAGCAAGACACATTGTCTTTCAGAATCAAGATGATGTGGTGAATGTCATCATGATGAATCTAGGATGTGTGGTGGTGAAGTGGGTCTTTTTTTGTGCATGTGGACGCTGCGAGTCAGTTGTCTCTTGGTACTCCATGTTTGCAACATGAGGGCCTCAAGACATAATATCCTTAATTATCCCTAGAAATTGGGGATAAAATTTGGCTTCTACTCAAGGACATGTACTCACCATAGAGTGCATGAGAACCTCAACATATCATATTTAGACTTGTGCCTACACTGAAACATCCAAAAGTAAAATCTAGGGTGGCTCACTCACCCTTTGTTCATATAATCAAAAATCAAAATCTCAAAATTGACAACTAATCTAGAAAATAAAATTGTGTAAATTTCATATAATATGATGAAAGCAAAAGATATAAACCAACAATAAAAGTAGAACAAAATGAAAATCAGAAATGAAATGCAAGTAAACTATCATGAGAAATCAAGATCAATGTTGTAAATCTTGTCTCGGGGAAAGTATTGGCGAGGGTTCGTAATGTAACTTCTTAGTGACATCGGTGGAAAATATTGTAATATCTCAAAAAAATTCGCAAGACAAGGGTCTAACTCAGAATATCTCAGAATATATCGAATATATCGGACAAGGGTTTAACTCGAAATATCTCAGATATAGATTTACAATACTGATCAAGATGCAAATGAAAGAAATCAAGATGACCTACCTACTTACCTGGGGCCCTGGGGCCTTGAAGAAGTCAAGTACCTTGAATATAGGTTCGGAGAAGAGACCCATCCACTAGTAATGACATATTTCTCCCATCGATGGATGACAAGTAGTACTTCTCTTTCTCGGAATTGTTCTTGACGATGTAAGGGCCAAGAAAATAGTTGTTATTCTTCTGATCATATTTTGGCTTTCCCTTCCTCTTATCCCACATGAGTGCAAGACTTCCTTCACTATAGTTGATGTAAGGTATATTCTCAATATAGGGGTATGAAGGTGGCTTTGTGTTGAATGTATATTTAATAGCCTTCTCGTGTTCTTTGTCCACTTTATCTTGATCTTCTTTCTTCAATATCTTGATGGACCTCGGTTCCTTCCCTTGAAATTTTGCCAACTTCTCCTTATATTCCTGGGTCTTCAGAAGAAGTGTATCTATACAATCCTCCTACATGAAAGGTATATCGTGAGGATCATACTCAATGGGAAACATACCTTCACCAAAATCATTCTCATTGATGTGATTAGGGTGATACCACTCCATCACATGTTTCTTGGTTGCTCGTTAGTTGTAGAGAACTTCAAAGGTACCATCCTCCATGGGGATATAAGCATGAGTGAGGTCCATGCTAAGGAAACCTCCAAGAGTGGCAACCAAACTCCTAGATAATAACACTCTCCAAGCGTCTGGAACATTGATCACCACTATGTTCATGAGGATGCTAATGTGAGGAAAATACACTAAACAAAATTATGTATCTTCTATGAGGTCATAAACCTTGAACTTTTTGGAATTGATGCCACATAAATTTCCATAGGGTTGAGTCATCTTGAGGCCAATATGCTTCATAACCTTTAAGGATATTACATTTTTTGAGGCCCCATAATCTAGCATGCAGGTTTGCAAGACGAGACTATTCATCCCCAAAGAAAGGTAGAAGGGAGGGTTAGGATCGTTTTTCCATCCAAGGTACATGGTGTTCAAGATTATCGGAGGATCTTATGCCTTAGCTAGTACTTTCAACAACTTCAACTCTTCTCTTCTTACGAAATATATTTCTCACATTTCTGTCACTGGGACTATCATATTCATTTTTCCAACCATGGTCGGGACATCTATGTTCAATGAATCTCTTCTTCCTGCGTTGGTTTTGGAAGAAATTCTCTAACTAGAGGTGGGGGTGGTGGGACCACCCTCTTTGTTGGTTGGGGATTGGTTTCCTTTATATGAATTGAAGCTTTCTTTGTTGGTTGAGATGAGGTTTTCTTCTATGAATTTTGTGGAGGTAAGATAGCAATTTTATTCTTTCTTTCATAAGTCAGGATATCACTCTTCTTTAATTCTTTCCTCTGATCTTCAGTCAAATGATTAAGCACTCTGAGCCGACCTTATTTGGCTCCCATTTTTCAAACTTCATCAATATGTTCCTGTGAAATATATGCGGAGTCATAAATACTATCATCCTAAAAGGAAAATATTGTATCTATGAAGTTGATACTGTCAGGAGAGTCTTATTCTCATCTTGGACATTCTTCCTCTAGATGAGGTTCTTGGCAAGGAGAATACCATGGTAATTTCTCCAAGTTCACCATCCTGACAAGGTTTAGTGTGTCAAGAGCCTTTTCCTTTTGTTTAGGTTTTGTCTTTCAACCCATGGATTCTTTCTTGATGAATGGGTGCCTCGGAACAAACCTTTTCCTTTCCAAATTTGTTAATCGGTTCATAACTTGATTTTGAGTTTAGAAAAACGGAGTATTCATTTGATCAAGATTTTGAGCTATTAGAGAAATTGGATCTGGTGCACTGCTTGTATATGTCTTTGTTTTCGGTTATGCTATGGCACGAGGATACTGAAAATGATCGAACTTGGAGAAAAGAATATTCTCCTCAATCTATGCACGGTATTCTTTGGCCTCTTCCAAATTGTGAGGTTTCTTATCCCTTAGGATGAAATTAAATTTCCGCTCAAAGGAATTGACATAGAGAATACAAACAATTGTTGTAGTAGGGCACCAATCATGGGGGATTTGGCTATGTAATTTATCAAATCTGGTGTCAATTTCACTAACTGTCTTGTTCTCCCTTTTCTTTATCTGGTTGAACTCATTCATTAACATTCCAATATATTTCTTCACTGACCATCTAGTTATGAATAGCTTAGGAAAGTATTTGTATGTTGCAACATGATTTCATGGTAGACTATCAAACCACCTTTGGGCATCTTCTGTAAGGGATTTTGCTAGCAACTTCATTGTAACATCTTCATGTTCCACTCCTTCATTCTCCATGTCTTGACCAATTACATGCAAGTGATGTTCTGGTGTGACTACATTGTTTCCAGGGAACTTTGAAAACCATTTGTTGATATCTTTAGGCATGGTATTGAGATATCCAGTGATGGAAACCATGTTCAAATTATTATAGAGGTATTTTCCCCAAGAATGAACCATTGGTTCAAGTGAGAGGTTACCGTGGAAAATGTTTTTGACAATGGGGGAATGGAATGGAGGATTTATTCGGAAAGTTTTGGAAGGTTTGATTCTTCCAAGGGGGGGTATTTCAGGAAGATGGATTATGGGATGGTGGAGTCGCCAAGTGAGATTTATCTCATCAAGAAGGGAAAGGGAAAGAGAACTTCCCTCAAGTTGAGTCGCCAGGAAAGATAGGGGTAAATGATTTGGGATAAAATATTGCCAAGATGTTGTCAGGGCATGGAAGAGGATTCAAAATCCTCCCCGACAATGAAGCCAAAATGTTATCACATGAATTGTAGGTTGGGAAAAGCCCGACCCAATCTACAAATTTGAGACAACTATGGGAATACCTACCCACTGTCACCTTAGATATGTAGTCCCCTCTCTTTAGAGATGATGTGATCACCTCAAGGGGGGAATCTCGGTGACCCTATGGGATTGAGATAGAGGATGGGGAGATTTATGAAGAGAACCCCTTAGGTCAATTATGGAGGAATATAAAGGGATTGAAAAAGATTCTTGTTGAAGGAAAATGGTTGTCGAAGACTTGAGTACATGCACCAAAGTGTTAGCCCTGCTCGAAACAAGACAAATAATAGTGATACAATCCTTGAGATCAATGGGACAAGCAAGTGAAGCTTTCTATCCTAAATTACATTAGTAAACAAATGTATATATCAGCAATGAACTCAATTATTTACCATAGAAATAACCATCAAAAGCATCAAATATTTATTGAGAATGAAGCATTAAACAAGTAGATAAATTACCAATACTTTGGCACAATCTTTGATGGTGAGTTAGGGATGAAAAAAGGATGTTTTCATAGATTTTTCAGAGAAAAAAAATGGTTGTAGAAAACATTTTCTACATCAACAAATTCCATCCACGAAAATTGACAAGTAAATTGACAAAAAGATAGACAATAAGCAGTAGAATAAGTGTACAAGTTTACAAGTAATTTAAGCGGTTGAAAAAGCAAGTTATAGTAAGAAATTGAATGTATTTTATTGCATCACTAATGGTTGTATATTTTAATTTATTATAACCAGAGAACCACTAGGCCAATCAAGACGCCTTAGTGGCTTTAGCAACCTTAAGACACCAAGAAAATATTCCAACTTGAACAATTTCAATATCTCTCAAAATCATGTGTCCTAATGCAAGTAATTTATTTCTCCAATGAAAAATTAGATTAGTGCCTTTCCAAATGGGTTATCGAGTCTTCTTGTATTAGATTAGGTATACTACTTTTCTAGGGGTGTAAATCCTTTTACTCCCTAGAGAAAGTAACCCTAACAAGGTAAATCTAGGAGGGTGTACGCTCTTTTATTCCTCCTTGCGACCTTCATAATCACTTATTCAATAAACAATAATGATAAAACTTGGTGGAGGGTATATGCCCTTATATTCCTCCAAGGATCTAGTTGAGAACAACCATGAAACAAGCAAGAAGAACTAACAATACAAAGGTTTTTGTTACAAATTCCAAGAAGCATGCAAGATAAACCCTCATTTACCAAGAAAATTTAATCACCACAGCAAGAGAATATCCTCCAAGAGATAGCACACCACTTATCTCCACAAGACAAGTATAAACTATAGCATAAGAGAGAGAGAGATGAAGTTTTTCCAAGAGGGGAAAAAATTTCAGCCAAGTAGCTCTTCTCACATGAGAGAGTTATGATATAATAAAATGAATGTGATCCTTATTTATATAAAACCTTTAAAAAGTGTTTATCCATATTTAGTTAGGGTAAACCACAAAACAAGGGGGTCGTCCCCCTTAATTTTTCCCCTTTACAACTTTAATTTGATTTTACACATAAAGAAACCCTAAAAAGTGACGTCAAGCCCTAAGGGGGTGACGTCTTGGTACTTTTGGCAAGTCATTGAGCTATAGGAGGAAGTCGTTGAGCCTCCAAATGTTTTCCCTTCTTGCACTAGGGTCTTCTCCATGGTGCAAGGGGTATTCCTCATTGTTGGGTTCTATTCTACTTTATCAGTTATCTACTCTGATCTTACCTTACTGTCATAAGTTGGCCCAGGTTCAGATTTAAAAATATTCCAACAAAAGCCCTCTAAAACTATCGCCCCCCTGGTAAACCAGAAGGCAACACAACACACATGGTGTATTGTGCAGTCTCACGCGAGATAAATCTATGGGTGGTTGCAATACTCAGATGCTTACATCCTAGGAATGAGTGGAGATGTGTGGTTGTACCTTGTGATCTTTATTTATTTAGTCTAACCTCTTGATTAAAACAATCATTCTTGTTCATGCATGTGGAGTATCATATCTAACTAGTTCCTTCATTCATTCATCTAGCATTTAATCCATAACAACAATGGAGATGCATACATTCAGTCACATAACACAAGCTTTATCATGGTTCACCCCCTCATGGGCTACATCCACAAAGATTGGATTATCAAGCTCTTTATTATGTCTCAACAATATGTCGTGTCGTGCACATTTATAGTCTTGGACCTTACAATCTCAACATGATTCTCGATCCCTGTGAGGATGACTAGATCGCACCATGCTTCTCAGCCTGTGATCTAACCCTCGGGATCGAGTTGCTCAATTCTTCTCTCGCTCACCAACTTACGAACTGTTGCAGTTCTTACAAACCTTACAACTTTCAGACTCTCTCTACCTCCTAAGTACTACTGATCTCTTTTTGTATCTATCCAACTCAGGTCCCCTCCTCTTAGACCTCCTAAGTACTACTTATCTCTTTTTGTATCTATCCCACTCAGGTCATTCTCTTAGACCTCCTAAGTAATACTTATCTCTTTATGTATTTATCCCACTCAGGCCCTTCTCTCAGACCTCCTAAGTACTGCTTATCTCCTTTCTTGTCTCATCATCCATTACAATATATTTCAAAAATCCTAACCCTAATGTAGTTAGGTCTCCCTTGCATGCGCGCCTCGCATGCTTCCCTCGAACACGATGCTTTTCCTTCCAGTTGTCCTTTCTTCCCTTCATGCTTCTCTCCCCAAAAATATCCTTTTCCCCATAATGGGTATGCATCCAACAGGCCCACAACACTGACATGTGGCTTGTCCCGAGCCACCTATGCTTTGCACGCTTCTTCAACAACTCCTACTATAGTGTGGAACTTGTATGTGAGTTCCCTTCCTTGTGTTTGAGCCTGTGTGATCTTTTCTTTGAACACATCTAACACTTGCGCTATGATATCCTCCCTGATTATTTATGTGCATTCTTCTTATTTTTACACCATGTTCTTAGTTTCCTCCTATGCCTACGCAATGACCTTCGTTGCTAGCTATTGGAGAGGTTCCATTTGAGCTTGTCGGTCCTTCTTCTACATCTGCGCAACTACTAGTTCTTCTTGCAACTTCTTCATGTCTTTCATTCATTTGAGGCACTCAGTGATATTCATCATTTTTTGCCTCTGCTTGAGGTCCTGGATGGCTTCGCTTATCTTTTCCTCTTCTTGGTCCCATGGTTGGACATGTTGATCTTCTTCTAGCTTTGTCCATAGCTACGCTGCCAAACAAGTCGACAACTGTGTTGACTTGTTGTTCCATTTCATCCATTTGTCCAGTTGCTTATTTCTTCCTTTGTTCATTCACCTCTGTAGCCATCTTGACCTCCTCGCAGTGCGTTGTACTAGGGAACCTAGTTATATTGTGCGGGATTATAGTGTGGTTGTGCAGTATTGTATTGTGGTTGCGTATTGTTATATTGTTGTTGTGCAGTGTTATATTGTTGTTGTGAAGTGTTATATTGTGGTTGTGCAATGTTATATGGGGTTGGTACTTGGTTAAACTGTGGTGCAGCTTGCTCGATCATCATTTCTTCCTACACCCTGTAAGCATCTGATGTTCTTTCCCTCATCAGGTCCATGGTCTTGCAATCTTTGTCATCATGGCCTACTGACTTGCAAAAGTTGCAATATGAACTCTTAGGTATTGTCTGGTATTTATGCATCATTGGACAATGATATGGATCATGCCCTTGTTTCTTACAGATCTCACACCAAAGTCCTCTTGTTGGTGAAGGGTTTGGAAGTCCTGTTGTCATGTACTATGCGAATGTTGGGCACTCATTCTTATGGTGTCCTTTTGTCCTACATGTGGTACACTAAACGACTTCTCTTTTGTCCTTATCCCTGTTTTAGTTTAGCTGAAATGTTAAGTTCTTCAGGTCCTCCTTCAACTCCTCTATGGCTAGATATGTCTTCTAATATTGGTTCTCTTCCAGTTGTAGGTCTTCCTGCAGAGCCTCTGCCTAGGTCTGGAACTTCTGTTGTCGCAAGGGGTATTTCAAGTGTGGGAGCAGTGAATTGACAAATAGATGCATATGTTGCATATCTATCATGACATACTTTAGTTTTCCCTTCAATCGTTTGAATCTATGGTCAATCTCCCACACAAATTCTCCTGGTTTCTGTCTAATCTCTATCATCTCATTCATGTATTGATCCTCTGAGATAGGCTTATGGAATTCATTTATCAATAGCTTTTTGATATTCAATAATTATGGCTATCCCTAGTGGAATGTTTGCAGCTAAGCTCGTGTACCAATCGAGTGTGCAATCTCTTAGTGTGATGGATAGTTGCGCAAGTTTTTCTTCCCAGATCTTTAGTGTCCAACTCAGGTCCCCTCCTCTTAGACATCCTAAGTACTACTTATCTCTTTCTATATCTATCCCACTCAGGTCCTTCTCTTAGACCTCCTAAGTACTGATTATCTCTTTCTGTATATATGCCACTCAGGTCTTTCTCTTATACTTCCTAATTACTACTTATCTCCTTTCTTGGCTTATCAACCATTACAATATATTGCAAAAACCCTAACCCTAACGTAGTTAGGTCTCCCTTGCATGTGTGCTTCACATGCTTCCCTCGCACGTGTATTATTTACTTCCATATTTCCTTTCTTCCCTTCATTCTTTTCTCCCCAAAAATATCCTTTTCCCCAGAATGGGTATGCGTCCAACACTCATCTCAAGGTGCCAAGTGTCCATAAAATCATCATCACCACCACAAACCCTAGCCCTAGTCTAGACATCAAGCCCAAGAAGTGTGGTGTAAGGCCTCCAAAGGCAAGTCATTGGGCTAGATAGGGATTGATGTCAGCTCCAAGGTATTCTCTCTTGCCTCCAAAGGCAATGCCCAACCTCTGTCTTCCCCCCAAAGTCTGGGTCATGGCATCCAACATGTGGGCTTCCTACCCCAATGAAGGCCCAAGTTGGGCTTGTTCTTTTAAAACATCCATTAGACAAGGTCCTGCAAAGACAGATGAGTGTGTCCTCCAAGGGTCTCAAGTCAAATGTATCATGGAAAGTAAAATCACATTTAATACAAGACCCACCTAAACATGTGCATTAAAACTACTTCATCAAATTAAACAAGTGCTCAAAGACCCTATGCAATTTTCCAAGTTTAGGTATGGGAGGGTTGTCAAGGTGACCTATTGGGTGAGTCATTCCTTGATTCAAGGAGTGTTTCCTAGGTGGGCCCCTCTCTAAGCCATATGGATAAGATTAAGTGGATGGGGCTAAGATTTTTGGGAATGGGGTTCATGACATACAAGGGTTCATATTGTCTCATTTATGGGTGCCTTTTTAGAGGGTGTGTTGCACCTTCGTTTTCAATGCATCATTTTTCCAAGCCCATTTATTTTCCATTAATTAATTAAAGTCCAGAACAATTGGGTACTCTAAGGGTAATATAAGACTTGGAAGGAAGTACCACAATGTCACTTGAAGGGAGAGGTACACAGAGTTTCATAAGGGTAAAGCAAAGGTTGTAATGCACTTGTGTAGATCCCTCAACAAGTGAGACATCTATATAATATGAATTTGTTTCTTGCAGGTCTTTGATTTTTCAGGAGAAAATTTTCATTATTCTCAAGACCTCTTTGGGAAAGCATATGGAAGGTTATAGTTTTGGATTTTATATTTTTCCAACTACATTCCCTCTGGGCCTTCAACCCCTTCTTCCCATGAAATGAGTTGCAATCCATTGTTGGGTTAGTACACTTGAAAATCCAAAAAGATAAGGAGGTGAAAAGGATGAAGTGTGAAAAATGATAAGTACAATCGGGAATGGCACGATGACTCATCAAGGGGACCTCCTAGCATCAAACCCATCCCCAAGGGTGACCACTTACTAGGTAACAATGTCAACCACCAAGGTGAAACAGAGCAAATAAAATAATTTCCAAGTAGACATTCTATAATCAAAAGCAACTTTAAATGAAACATACTCAAATACCTCAAGTATTAAAGTGACTCTTACTACAATACCCAACTTGTACCTCATGGAGAAATACCCATTGTCTTCTAGAAGCAAGTTGATGTGGTGAATGCCATCGTGACAAATCTAGGATGTGTGGTGGTGAAGTGGGTCTATGTCTGTGCATGGGGACATTTCCAGTCACATGTCTCTCAGTACTCCATGTCTACAACCTAAGGGTATTGATACAAGATATCCTTAGTTATCCCTAGAATTTGGGGATAAGAGGGGGTCTGCCCCCTCCTCCTCCATATCCACGTCTGTGACCGCGCTCATATCCACCCCTGGGACCTCCTTGGTATCTGCCTCTTTCCACACTTCCACGATCACCACCCTTCTATTTTTCTTGAACTTGGAATGCATCGCGGGTATTGTCTTGAATCATTTGGAGTGATCAGAATTTATTGACATCATGCCCCATGGATTTACATAACTCACAAAATGAAGTATGATGCTTCTTTTGATACTTCTGCAAAGTTGGGTAGCGGGGTGGTACATGGCCCCACTTTCGGCATATCTCGCACCATTCCATCTGGGACCTAGTTGGGAATTGACTTGATGTGCTCGTCGCCACACAATTTGGAAGTACAAGGCACTCGTCCCTGTGATGCCCCTCAAAGCGACATGTGGTACACCATACATACTCACGCACGACTTTTATCTTGGCCATATCTTGCCATTGCATTGTCATATTGGCCAGTTGCGACTACACCTGTGCCAATCATGTCGATGTCTCTACGCCTCATGGTGTAGCTTCTAGGCGCATTGCAATTTCTATTGCTTCCACTTGAGTCGTCACCTTATGCTGGGTGAGCATGACTCAAATATGGGGGAGTAACCCCACAATAAACCACTCTCTATGTTGTACTTCTTGAATCTAAAACATCATCCTATCCAATAAAATTTTGAACTGATGATCATAATCCCACATGGTTTCTCCTTGTTGTTGCTTAATCTCCTTGATCTCAGTAATACACCGATATTCAAACTCGAGATTTTGAAATTCTTTCAGTAAATATCTATTGATCTTTTTCATGGACCTTTCATGTGCCATGGGCACAATGTCTTTATAATTCATGTACCACTTCAAGGCTTTGTCCATGGACGTGGTTTCTAGTTGTGTAATCTGTGTTGCTTCGTTTGTGACCCTCTTCATAGACCATATTGCTTCACATGTGAACCAATGTTTTTCTACATCATCCTTACCCATTCCCTGGAACACGGGTAGCCTTAGGGAACTATCATGATTCACCATCTTCAACCTCGAACTAAATCCTCTGATTTGATTGTTGGTTGTCAAACTCCTCAGTACTGATACTCTTCTTGGTGAAGTAACACTCACTTAACCTTCTTCTTCACTCATCTCTTCTCTTGTATCTCCTTCTATTCTTTCTCCTACTCCAATATCCTCGCTATATGATGTTCTTTCTTCTTGATTACAAACACGCAAGGGGGGTGGTTCAAAGGGGGGGTAAGTCCATATCCTTCTAACATTTCTTGTGAGGGGATCCAGAGAGTTTCCTACTTGCAGCTGCGCAAGACCATCCACAATCACCAATTCTTCTTCCCCACGACTAGCAGGTCCTCCGTCTTCCTTCCTTTCTCATGCGCCTCATATTATTCCAAGGTTGCGACACTCTGCAACAACCAAGGGGTTAGAAATTCATCACTTGGGCCCCTGGGACCACTATTGCTCATACTACTACTAGTATTCCCACTGGACACCATACTCTCGACACCACGCCTCTTCGTGGTCCTATCTTCACCTGTGCACCACTATGGCACATCACACTTTTCTGCAGTTCCTCTTGGTGTGGTCTCCTTTCTCTTCATCTCAAGCCTGACTCCTCATCGTGTGCCCCTTTCTATGTTGTTTCCACCTCTTTGCTCTACTTTCCTTCTTAGCTCAACTCTTCTTGCATATCTCTTGACTCTCTCTCTCTCTCCTCTGCTCTTCTAGGTCTATCCCATTCCTCACCTTATTCTAGAAACTTTTGGATCCTACTCAACAAATCCATCTCCTCTCTCATTTCCCCCTCGTCGTTTCACCCCCCCAAGTGTCAGGGGAGTCTAATTAACCGTTCGTATCCATGCACATCAACCCTTTCTCCACGAATAACATCTTGATCCAGAGTGGGATTTCTTCCAACATTTTTTTTTTGGACGTTCCATGAAATTTCTCTTAGGCTCGCTGAAAGAATCAATGTACTCCACAACAAATTCAATAATATATGCTTCCTTTACTCGAGAAAACCAGAATTCAATGGATCGAGTCCACTTATTATCCAATGCCTTCAACCTATCAAGTGTGGCTTGATCCCAAACCTTTGGGTGTTGAGGCCACAAGGCATAATTGGTAGCAGTTTGCCTTTTCAACCATTCATACAACAAACAAGGAAATTACACAAAGAACATCACATTCATATCAATGTAGAGATACTTATCTTTCCATCTATTCACATTCACTCTCATACCTTGAGTTTCTCGTAGGGAAAACTCATGCTCTTTTACAATTATCCAATCTTGAATTTCCTCTCGAGATGGATACCACCTCATCTCTTTCCTTCATCCTTCAGTACAAGATTTTCAGGTCCAGACAATGGAACCATTTGTTGGACCATTTCAAGATTCCATGTATCCTTCTTAATGCCAGGGAGTTTAGACCCAGGGTTCGTCCAAAGTTGACCAACAAAAACTCCAAAGCATTGACATATCGATCTTCAACCAAGGTCGAATAAGGTCTCACCTAAGATACAATGAGGATCATAGAGACCATTTGGTCTTGTGATGAGGATGACGGATTAAATACACAGGGATCCATCCAAGATGACATCCATACACTCCATTAATGACAACTTACTATTATCAATGTGTAAAACAATACACACACATAGCCAAATAACACATGAGTGACACGTGATAGATCAGAATTGTTGCATCTTTATTATTCTTCTTGTTCCATTACACAAGCATACATTAAGTAAACTATACTCAACAACAAGCTAGTCTCATGTCTCCTTTAGATAATTTCCCAGAGTTACAATACATTGCTCTTTGTGCATCCTTTTAGACTTTAGACATATAAAAGACTGAGACTTATACTTAGAAGCAATATAACATTACAACACAATAGAATCTCAGAGCGAGGTCTTCGACAATGGACAACAACAACAACTTCGTGAAAGCATTGAATGAGTGCCTAACTCCATTTTTGTTGATGTTGCTCCCTTTTATAGCTTTATCTGTTTGGGGGCTCCATCTCTGTCAACTTTGCTCCATTCCTTCTACTGAATAACAATCTTGCATGATTCTACTACCTGCCTGCATCCACATATCTTTTCTGGAATCAGGGCAATCTTAACCACCTCACCAACTCATCTTTTGTCACCTCCATGTTCCCTTGTGTTGCTGGCAGTAATCATTCGAGAATATTTCACGATGATTCCTTTCTTGATTCCAGCATGTGTCTTCTTGATTTCTGGTGCGCTTCTCAATACTCAGATCGAAGCGCATTTGGTAGAATTTGGACTTAGCACACAATATCAAAACACGGTTAGGCGTGCCCTTCTTGCCAATCCTCATGCATTAGTTTGGGTGTGTGAAAAACTAGAATGGGCACACTCAACTTCATTTGTGTGCGTGCATGAGATTAACCCAAACATTTGGATGCCGACAAGGACACGAGTTGTACACATAGTCTCCTTAAGTTTTTCAAAATATTTGGTTGCTTCTTGAGTCCAGGAAAATGCTTTATTATTTAATAATGTTGTTAGAGGTGTCGCTATTTGACCATAGTTCTTGACAAACTTGTGGTAATAGCCTGTCAATCCTAAGAATCCTCTAAGTTTCTTCAAGGTTTTGGGAATTGGTCATTCCTTCATAGCTTTAATTTAGTTGGGGTCCACTTTTACACCTTCATGAGATACTATATGACCCAAATATTCCACTTCTTGAACCCCAAGGGAACACTTGGAAGGCTTAGCATAAAGTTGTTTCTCTTCCAAAAGGTGTAATACTCTGGCAGCATGTTGTACATGCTCTTCTCTTCTCAAGAACATGTTGTACTTCTATTAGGTCTCAATTCTCTCCAATGCCATTTTTTATTATTCTTGTTTTAATATTTTGTAATGTTTGGGAATTCCTCTAAATTTAGAAGTTTTTTTATGCATATTGTTTCTTTTTACATTTACAATATTGTCTTGCTCTTCTTTGGTTGGTCTCAATTTTCTCCATCATGGGATAGAAATGGTATTTTGTTCCCTTATTTATTATGCTTGTCATAATATTTGTTTTAATGCTTGGGCATTCA
>ML782915.1:526417-570545 GCA_009831015.1 Picea engelmannii
TATATATAACATAAACAATATCTTAAAACAAATTATTAAATTTTATTTTCTTTAATTTAATAAACAATTTTTAATATAATAATGAATAACATTTATTTATTTGTTGTATTTTGTTTTTTATTATTATTTTTATTTGCATGTATTTGAAGTGTTGAAAATATAAGTAATTTAATCTTTGCTAATTTAAACTAATTTTGCTCTCCTTTATAATATGAAATGGATGCATCATGGAAAGAATACGGTTTTCTTCTTATTTCTTTTCACAGATAACATGGGGCAAGTTCTATCAATCATAGATGTAATGATAATTCAAAGAGAAGAGGTTCATGAGATATTCTATCATCATATGTTTAAGATAATAACTTTGTCATTAATCCCACTTAGATGTGTTTGTCATTCGTTCCATATGTTGTTATTTTTGTTGCATCACCACCTTAATAATCGTTGAGTAGTGGGACTAGATCGGCTACAGTTTTGGCACCCATGCCTCTAGTTTTAGTCTCATTTGATACGTGCATTTCCACTCCAGACAACAAGAGAATCCACATCACTAATACTCAACTTTATTCTCTTTTTTATGTGGATCATCGGGATGAATACTCAACTCTATTCTCGTTTTTATGTGGATCATCAGGATGAGCTCCCCAAGAGGGGTGTATGTTGTAAACATGTAACACTTAGCTCAATCAACAAGAATCCAGTGACATCCAATTTAGCTTCTAGGATATAAGGAGACATTAATCATTTCTAGTTATCATTTAGTGTGTGATTTGTGAGAAGAGCATGTAGTTAGGAAGTAGTTACATAGTTCAACCCTCAGGCTACCTGTAAGAGATTTTTTATCATTTCTTTCAGAGCGCTTATGTTGTGTGCGTCTTGAGTGGAACAATTGTATTCCTACGTAAAGGTCAATTGGATAGACTAATAGACTAAGCAATTTTTGCCTAGAAATTATTGTTCTCTCTTGTTGTTAGATTCTTGTACTAAACCATTTTTTCTTAGAAGTCATTGTTCTCTCTTGTTGTTTTATTCTTGTACTATTTATGGGTTACTCTCGTCTTTAGGCTAGTTCACTTCACCTCTTAGCTAGGGTTTTCTGGTTGAGAGGTCAAAATCACATAATTTGGCATCAAAGCATCGGTCCAGGCCTTCTTTTTCTTCATATTGTGCTTCCAGGCTCAATTCATCACTCAATAGACTTCATTTTCAAGGGAAATTTTTTAGATATGGTTTCTTTGGAATGTGCACTCCCACCCAGATCTAAATTGGAACCTACTCTCATCAATCTCGTTGCTTTGGTTTCAAATTGAAGTGGAATCCATACACTAACAAGAAAACATCATTAGTTCTTGTTCATGGAATCCTAGCTCTCCCACCTAGATCTCACTAGATCTGTTTTTAGGACAATTATTCAATATTGTTTCAGTGTTAATTTTTGAGTTCTCAGTCCTCTCATCATAATAGTTTATCTTGGCACTTCTCTTCCATTACTAGTGTGGCCTAGTCTAACATCAACCTTCCTCTAGGACACTAGGGTGGCTCTCTCAGTTCCATCCTTAGTGTCCTTGCACATAGTGCATTGGGAATCTTCAACCCTAGTCATTGTCATTTTTTCCTCTCAAATTCACTCATGGCTTATCATAAATAATCATTAGTTGATGAGTTTGAATCTTCTCGTGCACCCTCACATCTAGAACTCATGAAACTTCTGCAATATGTTCTCAGTAGGAGATGAAAACCTTCCACCTTCTAGTTGGATACAAAGATTACCCTACCAAAATATGGAGGTTAGATTAATATAGAGGCCTTGGATTCTGGGATTAGATTAATATTTTCTCTAATATCTCTCTTCTGGAACTCCATATGAGGTACTAATTGTTAAATTTAATTTCAATTTGTTATCTCTTGTTAAGTTTGAGGTCATATTATTTGAAAGTAGTTTCCTTGACTAGGCCTTCCAAAATGCCTTCGCTATTGAATGAAAAGTTCAGGGGCACCCTAATTTTCAACCCTATAGTAACCCGTACTCACCTCCTTACCCTAATTTTCATAACTCTCTTAATAGCCCTAGACCTTCAACCCTTGTCAAAAATCCCTAACTTCAATATCCCTTCTTCTAATAGCCCCAACTAATGGTGTCAATTCCATTAAAATCATACCCATACTACAACCAATTGCCATGCTCTCAAATCCTTCCCCTCCTATAGATCCCAAAATTATTTTGTTTCCCAACCTTGGTGTTAGCGATAAAAAATGCACTGGTATTTTTTATGAATGTCCTCATTACTCATTACTTGATTTATCGTTTCCCTAGGTTTTTGGCTAGTGTCATACTCTCATTTCTTCATCAAGCCTTGAATATTCTCCTATTAATCTCTTTGCCTAACATTGTTTTGGTACTATGCCTCTTAACCTGCAATACAAAAGACACGAATAAAGTTATTCTCTAGCTTTATTGTCTTTTTTATTTTGAAATAAAATGTATATTTCTATTTCTAAAAATCCCCCAAAGCAAAGCCACTTAACATACCAAAGTCAAGCGCAAACACCAAGTCTTCCCTTTACCTATCTCATCGCTCATACATAATAGTATTGGCATATATAAAATATTGAAGTTATTAAACACTACCATATGTATAAAATTATACGTTGGCAAGAACAAATGCATAAAGTCGTGATAGGTTACAGGGAAAAGCTTAAACACCAAAATAAGCCACAACAATAGAACATTGAGCCATATTGCAGTCATTTCGGGCTGGTGTTATTGTGAAAAAGTTCCACATGGGAAGACTGAATGCCAAGTCACGAGGAGGAGGAGGAGCTTATCCAATACAAGGGGCCGAGAGGTTTTCCTCTACACATCAAGTGCGTAGGTGTCAAAGCAATAGTGATGTGTGCCTAGGCATCAAACTGTATGCAAGAGATGCCACGAAGAGGAAGAACAGGTGTCGTGAATGGCATGCAATCACAAGAGAAAGAGACAGATGGAAGCAGCCACGAGTTAAGCCTCAGATCAAGTTTAAGTTGTCGAATATCATCTATACCCTAACTTCGAGTTATATCAAATCTCAGGCCAATTCTCATGTCAAGTCGATGAACCAAATCAAACCTCAAGTTTACATAGCAAGTGACTCAAAATTAAACCACAAGCTAAGCCAAACAATGAGTCAAAAGCACGCAGGCTGCCAAGTATTTTTGTTGAAGTTTACAGAGGTAGCAAATATGTTCCTTTACAAAGGGTGATGGTTCTTGAAGTCAACGAATATCTCGAGAATTATCCGTGGCCTAATTTTGACCCCAAGAATGCAACCTTTGAGCATCTCATGTCCATGATTTTAATGGTAAATGAAAAGTTTCGGGAAAATGTGCCAGCATGGAGATGCTTTCATGACAGGGAAGATGCGTTTGAGGGTTTCTTGAGACTAGTTTTGTCACTGAAGCAACAAGGAAGAGACCTAAACATAGCAGAGAAAACAAATTACTTAATCTTTTTTATTCACTCATTCCAGAGCTTGGAAGATGAGATAGTGTGTGGAACAGTGCTTAAGCTCGTCTATCTGCAGTTATGGCACAACCTTTCTTTTGGTCGTTTTCAAATGGAACTGTGCCTACATCCTCAACTCATTAAACAGTGGAAGACGATGGTCAAGAAAGAAGCTAAGGAAGCCAGAAGAACTAGAATGTCCTCTGATCCCCGAATTTATTGCGTCGATCAGTAAGGTTTGAGGTATTCATTGCCCAAACTGCCATAACTAAAGAAGAGCCACGAACAGATTTGAGAAGATCCCAGAAGGATAAAATGTTGAAGACTTTTCTTTAAGACTCAAAGCAGATAAAGACAGGGCATAGCAGCTCAAAACAAACGAGAAGCCATTGAAGATAGAGTTCTTTTGTTGCTTGAAGCTGGAAATAAGAAGACAGATTCAAATATAAGAACGGAATGGAAATGCAGTTTTACAGGTTTATAAACAATCTTGAAGACAGGGCTTTCTGTGGCTTAGGCGAACATTTCAACTGTTTATTAGCCACTGAAAGCAGAGCTTTTGGTGGCTAACAGGCTCGGATTTTGCCTCTCTTAGCCACCGAAAGCACAGATAGGACAAAGAGGCACTCTTTTTGCACAGATCCCAGTTTTCATGATAATTATAATTTAGAGCATCAAAATTAGTGCTTTGTCTCAGTTTTGAAGATGCCAGCGAGTGTAAATGATAAAGCTTCTTATCTATTTTTAGTTAAGATACTGCCCAGCTGTCAAAGGGGAGATCTCAAGTGTCTTGTCATCACCTTGAAAGTTGTTGAGCGTGTCAAAGATTGTGAAGCTGCCAAGGAATGTTGAAGATCACAGATTATGATTAGGATTTGATTCCTTTGAGTTAGGATCTAATCCCATGACTTGAGAATTGTTTTGATTTTATTCTATATTTAGTATTTTAGATCCAGTTTCTTAGAATCTGAAACTGATTTGTAAAGACTATAAAGTCTATTGTTTTGAATGACCGGAGGTTCGACTTTGGAGACTGGAATATAATGTTCATCTGTTTATGTTTCTCTGATGTATGATAACTGTCAACTTGTCATTACATTCATAAATTATAATTTGTCATTACATTCATAAATTATAATCTGCAAGTATTTCACTTATTTTATCTAGCCATTCATATATGCCTTGTGTATATGTTTCTGCTAGTATAATAGGTATTCTCCATACATTCATCTTTTATTAAACTTTCTAAACATCTGTGGTTGAAAGCCTTGTCTATCTGAATATGTTCGTACATGTCTAGAGTGTGTGAGGTTTGAGTGAGTTCTCCATCTTGATCCATTTGACTAAACCATTGCAAGATTAGTTAAGTTACCAGGCATCTCTGAGATACAACCTAGGAGAGTTTCCTGGAGTGATAACACCTGGCACTCTGGATTCCTCTCCCCTTTTGCTCACCCAAGAAAACACCATTCCTTCTCCTAGCTTCTTTTTCACTCAATTAAAGATCAGTTGACCACTATCCTACTTGACGATGGCATCCAAAAGAATATCATCTCTCGTGACTTTGTGTAGCATCTTCATCTTCCCACAACCCCTCATTCCTCTCCCTATCATCTTAGTTGGTGTTGACAGGCCCAAAATACCCATACAAGCAGTTAAGGGAGAACACCTGATGACATGTCCCAATTAGACCTACTTTTGTTTGGGGTAGTGTTTTCAACTAGAATATTTTCCCGGTTTCCACTCTAAACTAATTATCTAAATATGAATATGAGAACATAATGTTCTCAGATAAATTAAAATTATAAAGAATCAAACTAGACTAAAAATGATTACCTATTGTCCTAAGATGCATTCCTAATTTATTCTATCATATCCTAATCAGGAGCCAACTATTATAATAAATGCAGTTAAACATAATATTACTTACACATAATTAATTCAGAGAAATAAGGAATAAATAAATTTATCAATACAACGAGTTAGATACAAATAATCGATTCACAAACCTATTATATTGTCGTTACACTTAGTATAAAATAATGACAGCAGTGAATATACAGTATATTAGTCTAAAAAAAGTTCATTTAACTAAAATCCATACATACATAGAAATAAATATGCTTACATAGAAAAGTCTCATCCATACACATTTATACTAACAACTCCAAAGGTATGCTTACATAGAAAAGTCTCATCCATACACATTTACACCAACAACCCCAAAGGTGTCTCTTGTTAAAAATAACCACACAATAGGAGTATTGTATTGATACAATTTGAGTGCAAAAGCCCTTTCTCATTTACAATCATTCATTTTATAATTATTGAGTGATTGTTTACATTCTCGAGATTCAATCATAAGTAAAGGGCGGTTTGCAAAAAAGTGTCTCTTCGCATTCCTATCCTTATTAGGATTACAAAACAAAGAAGATGAGACATGTGGAGCAGTTATGAAAATTAGAATCATCATGAGTTCTTCTGCATGTGCATAAGGCCCTGATATTCCTTTCAGAGTAAATAATTTTGCATGATCTTCTTTAATTTCTTTGAGTGTATCTTTTGATTGTCCAACTCTCCGTCACAAACTTTGATGGAAACTTGTTGCTTTAATTATTGTGTTGTACGTTTAACAAAGTTTTGGGTCATAGTGATGAGCGTAGCGGGTTTCAACAAATATTCTTCCAGGGTCCCGAACTCTTCAAAGAGCTCCTCTGAACCATTCCATAGCCTATTGCATGGCTGAGCAAAAGAGAGAATACAAATAAAGAGAGATTCGCACGCAAAAGAAAAGAGAACGCCGTTGCCGGGGATCGAACCCGGGTCACCCGCGTGACAGGCGGGAATACTCACCACTATACTACAACGACTGCAGATGGGAGTGAAAACTGGAAATCAAATCCTGTAAATCTGACAATGAAGTATGTAATAACCGGACCGGGCATAGCGATGCGAATATGATAGTAACATGATAGGAAGGAAGAGTAACGTGAGATGAGATTTGACGGAATTTGGTTCAACGGTCGTCAAATAAAGGTAAAGATAAAATGAGTTTCAGTGGGTATCGAGCTTTATCGTAATCATCTCTTTTACAGTTTCCATCAAAATCTGTGATTGAATAGGAAAAAGGGAAATATAAATCTTGCACCAGCCGGGAATCGAACCCGGGTCTGTACCGTGGCAGAGTACTATTCTACCACTAGACCACTGGTGCGATGATTATCAGACTCGTTCTCTTTTCTACCTGTTGTGTTAGACTCGTTTTGATTTATAATGTTCTGTCTTTTCCTCATTCTCATTTAGCTATGTTACTATAGAAGTAAGAAATAAATAAAACAAATCATAATTATAATGCAACCACTCATACATTTAGCTTTTAATAATCGACACGGAGGAGAGAGACCTTGGATCAGGCTCATTCATTGGATTAAAGAGGCACTCCCAACTGAGGGGAAAAGGCAACCTGATCGAAGGGGAAACCAAATCATGAATTAGGTCCATAATCAATGTAAAGGAGAAAGACCTAGATTGGGCTAATGCATCTAATCATGAATTGGATTGGGGCGATGTTACTCAAAGTTCTATTACCTTTTTAAATAAAAAAATACTACTATGTAGTACATTGATAGGGTTTTATAAATTTTATTGATTAGCATATGTTTATAATAATAATAATCATCATTATCATTTATTTGTCACTTCAAGTCAGAGATCAACTATGAGAATCTTTTTTTTTTGTGGGACAAGGGATCTCCTCTGCAGTGATTTGAGTGGTAAAATTTGCGAAAGACTGATAAAGTCTACTAAAGTATACATACCCTAGCCCCTCTTAATTATTTATGCAATGTGATAAACCAAAATAATCAAATCACATAAACTTATCAAAAAAATAATGAGAAAGACCAAAAAAGAAATCTAACCCATCTATTTTTAGAACCAGTATATTTTGAAAGATACAATTTATCATAATCAAATCACCAAAACTTATCAAAAAAATAATGATTCCCAAACTAAGAAAATGCATTAAATAGGTGAAAGTATTTTTAAAATGGTTTAATTAATATAAAATTCAATTTACTAATATTTATAAAATTATATCCAAGTTTAATTAATCTCAAATTTCAAAACTAAACTCATTAGTTCACTATAATGAAATAATATTTTAAAAATGGTTTAATTAATTTCCAATTTAAATGAGTAAATGTTTTTAAAATCATTTATGATCATATATTTAAATATTTTTAAAATGGTTTAATTTCTTTTCAATTTGAATGTGAAAAACAAGATATCACTTGCAAGAATAACAATCATTTCTTTGAACAACTCAAGCTAAACACAATTAACATATTAGTTGTTATGTTTATTTTGAGAATGTTTTTATATCATTTTTTTCTATTTTAAAATAATTGTTTAAATTATTTGGAAGTTAAATGTAAAAGTTGTTAGTCTTAGACAATTTAAGGAGATTCCATTTCTTCAAGTAATATTGAACCACAAAATTTAGGAGTAGTTTAGCTCCATAAAAATCACCATCTTTAATTTTCTAATTTCTTAATTTAAAAAGTATAATAAATTGAATGCTACATATTTAACATTTTTAAATGGTGATTGTATAACACTCCTATATTCTTTGGGAGAAAAATTATTAGGGCATTGGATGTCTATTCTCCAAGAGAAAATTTCAAGATGTTGGTTTTATTAGTTATCATCCTAAAATTCCTTTCCATATGTTGCTTTCAATTTATAACCACTGGAATAAAAAATATCTATCAATATTATTAAATTAAAATATTTTTACTTCAAGATGGTTATATCATGAAAACAACAAATCCAAAAACATTTTAGAATAAGAAGGGTTCAACTACTAAGTAAATTTTTTGTTGTTGAATTCTCGATTGGTGTTAGTTGTTATTAATACAACTAAGTATGTTCCGCTCTCACCCCTAAGGCATGAATTAATGTTAATAATGTGATTTGATTTAGTTTTTTAATTATTCAAACATGCATTTATTTTTTAATGAAAACAAATGTGTTTATATTTTATTTTTTCAACATTTTTTGATAAAAAAAAAATATTTCCAAAATTTTTATCATAAAAAAGATATTTAAAGTAAATTAATTTATTTTATTTAAATATATTTAATTTATTATAATTAATAACTTTTTTATCAATATCATTTTGCTTATTAAATCTATTATTTTTTTTTTAATTTACATATATCCTTTTGTTTATTGAATCTATTATTTTTTTTTTAATTTACATGTATCGTGATATGTTGAATAAGTTAATGATTAAAATCATTATTATGTTTTCTATCTTGTATGCATATTTTATGTTCATATGTATGAGTTTTAATCAACAAATTGTATATTTTTTTATTTATTTCTTATGATTTGAAATTGTATTTAATAATTAAATTTAATAATAAAAAAAATAATCAAATTAATTAAATGATTTTAATATTTTTTTTTTAATTTTTCATTGAAAATAAATGTATTTGAAAAACGATTTCTCATTTTCTATATATAACAAAAACAATATTTTATAGTAAATTATTAAATTTTATTTTCTTTAATTTAATAAACTATTTCTAATATAATAATTAATAACATTTTTTTATTTATCATACTATTTCTAATATAATAATTAATAACATTTTTTTATTTATCATATTCTATTTTTTATTATTATTTTTATTTGTATGTATTTGAAGTGTTGAAAACATTTGAAAATATAAATAGTTTAATTTTTGCTAATTTAAATTAATTTGACTATTTTTTATAGTATGAAATGGATGCATCATGTAAAGGAGACGATTTTTCTCCTATTTATTTTCACAAACAATATGGGGCAAGTTCTATCAATCATAGATGTAATGATAATTCAAAGAGTAGAGGTTCATGGGATATTCTATCATCATATGTTTAAGATCATAACGTTGTCATTAATCCCACTTAGATATGTTTGTTTTTGGTTCCATATGTTGTTATTTTTGTTGCATCGCCACCTTGATAATCATTGAGTAGTGGGACTAGATCGGCTACAGTTTTGTTAGCACACATGCCTTTAGTTTTAGTCTCATTTAATGCATGCATTTCCACTCTAGACAACAAGGGAATCCACATCACTAATACTCAACTCTATTCTCTTTTTTATGTGGATCAGTAGGATGAGCTCCCCAAGAGGGGTGTATGTTGTAAACATGCAGTACTTAGCCCAATAAACAAGAATCCAATGACATCCAACTTAGATTCTAGGATATAAGGAGACATTACTCATTTATAGTTATCATTTATTGTGATACTTGTGTGTAGAGCATGTAGTTAGGAAATAGTTGCATAGTTCAACCCTTGGGCTACATGTAAGAGATTTTTTATCATTTCTTTCACAATGCTCATGTTGTGTGCATCTTGAGTGGAACTATTGTATTCCTATGTAAAGGTCAATTGGATAAACTAATAGGCTAAGCAATTTTTGCCTAGAAATGATTGTTCTCTCTTGTTGTTTTATTCTTGTACTAAACCATTTTTTCTTAGAAGTTATTGTTCTCTCTTGTTATTCTATTCTTGTACTATTTTTGGGTTACTCTCTTATTTAGGCTAGTTCAATTCACGTCTTAGCTAGGGTTTTCTGGTTGAGAGGTCAAAATCACATCATTTGGCATCAAAGGATGAGTCTAGACCCTTTTTTTCTTCATATTGTGCTTCTAGGCTCAATTCCTCACTCAATAGAATTCATTTTCAAGGGAAAAAATTTAGATCCGGTTTCTTTGGAATGTGTGCTCCCACCCAGATCTACATTGGAACCTACTCTCATCAATATCCTTGGTTTGGTTTCAAATTGAAGTGGAATTCATACTCCAACAAGAAAACATCAATAGTTCTAGTTCATGGAATCCTAGCTCTCCCACCTCGATCTCACTAGATGTGTTTTTAGGTCAGTTATTCAATATTGTTTTATTTTTACTTTTTTGGGTTTTCAACCCTCTCATCATAATAGTTTATCTTGGCTCTTCTCTTCCATTACTGGCATGGCCCATTCTAGCATCAACCTTCCTTTAGGACACTAGGGTGGCTCTCTCAGTTCCACCCTTAATGTCCCTGCACATAATGCACTGGGAATCTTCAACCCTATTCATTTTCATTTTTCCCTCTCAAATTCATTCATGGCTCATCATAAATAATCCTTAGTTGATGAGTTTGAATCTTCTCATGCACCCTCGCATCTAGAACTCATGAAACTTCTACAAGATTTCCTCATTAGGAGATCAATACCCTCCATATTCTAGTTGGATACAAAGATTACCCTACCAAAATATGGAGGTTAGATTAATAGAGAGGCCTTGGATTCCTAGATTTGTAGCCGCATAGCCTACTCTAATATTTTATCTAATATCTCCCCCCTAGAACTCCATATGAGGTACTAATTGTTAAATTTAATTTTGATTTATTATCTCTTGTTAACTTTGAGGTCATGTTATTTGAAAGTAGTTTCCTTGACTAGGCCTTCCAACATGCCTTCACTATTGAATGAAAAGTTCAGGGCCACCCTAATTGTCAACCCTATAGTTACCCTCACTCACCTCCTTACCCTAATTTTCATAGCTCTCTTAATATCCCTAGTCCTTCAACCCTTGTCAACAAATCCCTAAACTCAATAACCCTTCTTCTAATAGCCCCAACTAATGGTGTCAATTCCATCAAAATCATACCCATACTACAACCAACTACCATGCTCTCAAATCCTTACCATAGTTGCATATGCATGTCATGATAATATAGTTGCATTTTCTTTGATTTTCATACATATGCTCGATTTGCATTTTTTTCTTCTTGCATCATAGCATGTTGTTGTGATACATTTGTGTGATTTGCATACTTGTATTGGTATTTTGGAAATAAAAATGTCATAAAAAAATTATTTTTAAGTTTTGCTTAATATTTCAATTATCATTTTGGCCATATGAATAAGGGGGTGAGTTACACTACCCCTCTGATTTTAACATTTTTCTTCAGTGTGTGTAGGAACGGATCATACCGAGAGATGTTGAGGTTCTCATGTGCTCTACGATGAGCACATGTCTCCATGTGGGAGCCATATGTTGCCGCCCCAACCTAGAGGTAACTAAGGAGATAATGTCTCGAGGCCTTCTTGTATCAGGCATGGAATGTCGAGAGATGGATGGACAACACAACCCACAGATCCCCTCTTCACCATCATCATCAACAACGTCCACCACACCATCTAAGTCCATAGAGGGAAATAGGTCTTGCTTCATGAGGTAACTAGTCAAGTCTCAGGGTAAGTATCATTTTAATATTTTGGGCATTTGGATAAGTTTCATAAGGTTCTTTCTAGTTATGAAACGTTTTCTTGAAATTTATACTTTTTACCATTTTTCACCTTGGCAGTTATCCTAGGGTTTCCAGTAAGTTCATCACCCCCAAGTAAAGGGGTGTTATTGGCGGTCCTTCTTGATGGGCCATAGTGCCACTCTCGATCATATTTGATCACTTTCCATTTGCATTCCTCCCCTTATCCTCATATTTTGGGTTTTGGGTTACATGTACCCCAAAAAGGGGTTTGTACCTCATTTTCTTATGGGAAAAGGGGGATAAAGGCCTATAGGTTGTTGCAAACAGCGTTAATAAATAAACAAAAGAAAAGAGAAACCATGATCAAAATATAATGACAAGGATGCAAAGGGACATAAAAGACATAGTCAAAAACTTGAGCTCTACCTCTCCAGGCATCTGCCCTAAGTCCAGAGTGCGAATGAACACCTCACCAATTTGAAAAGGAATTATAATTATGCCACTTGACAGGAAACGCACTTAACACAAAAAATCAAGAAACCTTGTAAAGGGGGCTTGGAAATTATCTAAAGAAAATAAAGAGAAAGGAAATTATAGGGCTTGGAAAAAGGTTGTGCCCCAAACGAAAGGTAACTCAAGGATGCAGTGCATTGACCTCCACAAAGGCACCCATGGAAATGAGACCATATGGGATCGTTTCATGTCAATGACCCCATTCCCAAAAGTATCTCCCTCATCCACCTCACATTAATTACATGGCCTAGATAGAGTTTACCAAGGAAACACTCTTGTACTTGGGAAATTGGCTTACCCAATATGACCTTTTGATAACCCTCCCATATATAAATTTGGTAAATTGCATAAAGTCTTTGAGCATATGCTTAATTTGAAAGGGATGACCCAATGTACTTGTTTGGGTGGCTCTTTTATTAAGATTGATTTACTTGGCATGATTCAAATGACTTGTGAACCCTTGGAGGGAGTGCCTTGTTTATCTTTGCGAGATATTGCTTGGTGGCATCATTCGTGAAAGTACTAAGACACTTTGGATCTCCATAGGGGTGTGAAATCCCACCAGTTGGATGATGTGCCCCATTGATTAGAAAGAATTGATTATGAGTGTTGCACATTTAGAGGACATCATGCCTCATGAGGGAGGCTTGGGAAGATGAACCACACATGAAGTCCCCCCTTTATTCCTAGAACGTTTCAATTTTGGAGCATGACATCAAGCTTAAAGAGCTTGACATGTCATGTCTATTGCACATTGGTGGAGTTATGGGACATGTACTACACATTTTGTGGACTAGTGGGATGATATGGCACCATGGGAGATGACACCCTAGCCTTTGGAGGTTATCTAATCCAATGACCACCCTTGACGAATATGTTAGAGACTTAATTCACTTTATTTTGTTATTTTGGGTCATTATTTAGCATATGTGGACAAATATCAAATGAATTGGGTAAAAGTCAATGTAAGGACATAATGTTTGACCTAGAATTAAGGATTTGGTTGTAAATTGGACCAAACAAAGACTTGGGTTTCCTCTATAAATAAGAGGCAATTCTTTTTCATTTTTCATAATGGATACTTGAGACATTACTCTCTCTCTCTCTCTCTCAAAAATTTTGGTCCTCTCTCTTGTGCATGCAACTTGTCTTTTTGGGAAAAAATTGTTATGCAATTTTGGCTTGGAGATGGATTGTTTCACTTTTGAAGGATGGTTTTTTACGTAGACTACTTCTTGGATGATCTTCTTGTAGGATTGTTGGTGTTCAAGGTTAATTTCCTGCAACTTTCTTGGATTATTTTGTTTGAAGAAACCCTAGGAGGGTTAGGATTGTCTATCCCATCCTTCAAGCCATTTTTATTTGTGAAAGGAGGTCATTCAAGGACCTGTTTGACGGTTAGGAGTTTCTATCCCCTTGAATCCTTTCTTGGCTAGGGTTTCAAGACTAGGGGTTAGGATGGTCTACCCCCCTAGTTTCTAAAAACCTAGTTTCCCATCAACTAGCAAGCTAGGTGACTAATCTTAGAGGTACGACTTGAATTGTAAGGGTTTAAGTCCAATGTTTAAATATTATATTATTAGTCATTTAACTTCTCTTGGATGTTATGAATCCATTACCCAATATACAAGGCACTAGTTGCATTGGTGAACGTAAAATTATGAATTGAGAAAGATGAAAATTTCTCTCTTCTAATCTTTCAATTGTCAGATGAATTGCTCTTACTCCAAGCTATATTTTCATGCTAAAACGTCTTGATTCCTTGGGGTACTTATTTATGTTGTAATTAATTGAATTTTACAGTCATTAGGGCTGCAACAAAGCGCTCTCTCACTCAATTGTTTACTTACTTTTTCACCGCATAAAATTGTGCTTGAATATTGCAAATTGATCTACGCTTCAAGGGATATAAATTGGCATGTTTATTTTCTAATTTTTGTGATGAAAACTTGCTGCTGTAACAAATTATTGCTACATCCATCTAGGGATTATTATATTTTTTTGATAACACTTGCTTACAACCCATCTCAACCATCGAAGTTGTGGTTTACATATTGGAAATTTATCTACTAGTCACAAGCCTTCATCTGTTATCATTTGTTAGTAATTTTGACGGTAAATTATTGCAGCAGTTACTATTTATTCTTGATGATATACAATTTTATCTGTTGCAAATTTTGGTACATAAAGGCTTATTGTTTTTTTTCCCTAGTGTTTTGGGGTTTAATTTCATGATTTTTGGTCTTGGGATATTGGCTCTAAAATTGGTTTTGCAGGTTATCAATCAACTTCCCTTTCTTCTCTTCGAAAGTCATCATTCTACAAACCCCAAACACTCTCATCTAGTGACCAAAGGAGGGATCCTTTACAAACCCTTTCCTTGTATTCTCCATCCCCCCAAGGTCACCCGGGAAGCCTCCCTTGTGGTAGAATTATCCATCACTAAAACAAGGGGAGTAATTGCTAAGGTGACAGTGGTTCTTACTCCTTGTTGTGTTGCACTAGTGACGTTTGTGGTTGTCTTTCCCCGAGCGACAATTTGTGCAATAACATGGCCAATATTTTTTTTTCATAAATGGGTTTAATTTTTTTTTCTTTAAATCCATTGCTTTCAAAGGTAAGGGACCTTCCTTTTTTCATTAAAGCTGCACTAATTCCATGGTCTGAGGCATCACTCTCCACAAAAAATGTTTTTGTGAAGTCAAGTGTGGCTAGGACTATTGGGTCATTTCATGCATGTGCATGTCCTTCTTAACACTGGGGAGTTTAGATTTAGGTTTCATTCAGAGTTGACCAACAAAAACCCCAAAGCATCGACACATCAATCTTTAGCCAAGGCTAAAGAAGGTCTCACCCAAGAAACAATGAGGATCACAGAGACCATCTGGTCTTGTGATGGGGACGAAGGACTAAATACACAAGGATCAATCTAGGATGACATCCATTAACGACATATTACTATTATCAATATGTAAAACAATACACACACATATCCAAATAACACATGAGTGACACATGATAGATCAAAATTTCTACAGCTTTATTATTCTTCTAATTCCATTAAACACAAGCATACATTAAGCAAACTATACTCAACAACAACAGAGTCTCATGTATTCTTTAGATAATTCCCCAGAGTTGCAATACATTGCACTCTGCGCATCCTTTCAAACTTTAGACATATAAAAGACTTAGACTTATACTCAGAATCATTAGAACATTGCAACACTAGAGAGTCTTAGAGTGTAATATTCTAGATATAAAAAGTATGCAGAACGTAAATAAAACGCTAGAAATGGCAGATGAAAAACAATATAACCAGAACAACACCACTATAATACCAAAACGATACCAAAATAACACCAGAAAGAGCACTTTGATTACTAAGAGCAATGTTCACTTGCCTCTTCGAGGGGGCAACCTCCAGCAGAGCAGACCTCTATTACAATAATATCCAAGACAAAAGTTCTCATACCCTCGACTCCTATTTATACTAAATATGTTTATCAAAAGAACCATCTAGAGGAATATCCTTCTAGAAGTGAAAGCTTCTATTAAGTATTCTTGCATTCGACTTATTCTTCCTTATTGTTAGGCCTTATTAATATTGACCTTTATTACATCGGAATATATTATTCTACCTACGTGAGGGGTTAGGTCCCTAACATGTCCTTCCTCTTAAAAACAGCCTTGTCCTCAAGGCTTGAGATGTGGAAATTGTTAGAGAATGGTAGTTTGTTCCCAAGTGGCATCTGTTGGGGTTGTATCTTTCCATTGGACTAACACTTCCATGATGGTTCGTTGATGCAAGCGATGCTCACGCTGGTCCAAAACTGCTTCTGGTTGTAGCCAAATGGAGCCTTCTTTGTCCAACTCGGGAAGGTTGGTTTGAGTTTGGAACTTAGTTGCAATCACCTTCTTTAAGCAGGAAACATGAAAAATAGGATGTAGCTTAGAATGACTGGGCAAAACTAACTAATAGTCCACCTGTCCCAGACGCTTGAGAACAATATAAGGACCATAAAATTTGGGCACCAGTTTCTAACAATGTTCAACCTTGAGGGAATTTTGCTTGTAAGGTTGTAGTCAAAGAAACACCTGATAACCTTTCGCAAAGTGACATTTAGAGAGACCTTGATATGTTTGTTGCTTCATGTGATTCTGGGCCATGACCATTGACCAAATTCTCTTTGAGGGTACGTAGAATAGCCTCTCGAATTGAAGCGTTTGGTCAACCACCTGGACCTTCGAGACACCTGGTAAATATGAGAGAGATGAAGGTGGATTTTTTCTATATACCACTTCAAAAGGATTCATGCAGGTGGTTGTATGGTATGAAGTGTTGTACCACCATCCAGATAGTGGTAACCATTGAGCCCATTGATTTTTCTTTTCCGATGAAAAACACCTCAAATATGTTTCCAAACACTTGTTGAAAAATTTAGTTTGACCATCAGTCTGGGGATGATAAGTTATGCTGAGATGCAATTGGGTGCCTTGTAGCTTGAACAATTCTTGCCAAAAATTTCTAGTGAAAGTTGGGTTGTGATCAGAAACAATAGAATGTGACATGCCATGAAGCTTGAAGACCTGATCCATGAAAAGTTGAGCCACAGTGGATGTTGTAAATGGGTGTTGAAGAGCACATAAATGAGCATACTTGGAAAGGCGATCAACTACCACCATGATGACTGATTTATTGCCTGATTTAGGTAAGCCTACAATAAAATCCATAGAGATATCCCACCAAATAGCAGGTGGAATCGGAAGTGGTTGTAGTGTGCCAGGAGATTTGATTATTTTTCCCTTATTGCATTGACACACATCACATTCAGCCACAAAATTACGAACATCATGTTTCATACCATCCCAGAAAAAAGAACGTTTGACCCTATCATAGGTTTTGGTAAACCCAGAGTGCCCCATTGTGAGTGTAGCATGAAGCTCAGAAAGTATTGTGGATTTAAGTTTTGACTGTTTACTTAAATACAAATGGCCTTCGTATCGAAGCTCATCATGGAGCCAAGAGTACCCCGGGGAAACTAGAGAATTGGACTGCAATTGTTGTATCAGATGTGAAATTTTGGGATTGTGTAGCCATTCCTGGCGAACAGATTGGAGCCAATCTGGTACAATGAAGGAGAGAGAAATAAGGGACCCTTCATCTTCATATTTTTGGGAAAGTGCATCTTCAACCACATTGTCTTTTCCTTTCTTGTAAATGATCTCATAATCATATCCAAAGATATTCACCACCCATTTTTGTTTCTATGGGGAGGAAATGCATTGTTCCATAAAATACTTCATTTGTAAGCGTTTCCCCAATAGATAAGGGCGCCAAAGATCAACGACATGCAGAATGGCCAACATTTCCTTTTCATAGATTGATTTTCCCAAATTTCATTCAAATAGTTGTCTGCTGGTAAAGGCCAAAGGCCGACCCTCTTGCATAAGGACAACGTCAATTCCTTTCCCTAAAGCATCACATTCCAAGGCAAAGGCCTTTGTGAAATCGGGAAGGGTCAAGACTGGAGTGGTGCACATGGCCATCTTCAAGGTTTGAAAAGCCTAAGCAGTTGTTGGAGTCCAAGTGAAAAAATTTGTTTTAAGGAGTGCAATGAGAGGTGCCACAATATTTCCATAATTCTTAACAAACTTGTGATAATAACCTGTTAAGCCCATAAATCCATGCAAGATTTTGAGAGTCTTTGGGTGAGGCCAGTCTTGCATAGATTCAATATTTTTAGGATCCACCCTGATGTCATCCTTGCCAAGAATATGACCCAAGTACTCAACTTCTGAGGCGCCAAAATAAAATTTAGATTGTTTCAGGAAAAGTTGGTGCTAAGAGAGTAGTTGGAGAACTCGATCCACATGAGCAAGATGGTCTTTCTAGGTTTTGCTATAGATGAGGATATCATCAAAGAAAACTAAGACAAAATGATGGAGAAAAGGATGGAAGACATGATTCATTAGGCTTTGGAAAGTGGAGGGAGCATTACACAAGCCAAAGGGCATGACCAAAAACTCATAGTGTCCCTCATGAGTTCTAAAGGCAGTCTTAGTAATTTCTGGCTCTTTCATATGGATCTAGTGGTAGCCAGAACAAAGATCAAGTTTAGTAAAGAACTAGGAGCCACTTAATTCATCCAAGAGGTCATCAATGACAAGAATGGGAAATTTGTCTTTAATGGTGAGTTTGTTTAGGGCGCGGAAGTTAGGAAACATGCGCCAAGAACCTTCTTTCTTCATGACCATGACCACAGGAGAAGAGTAGGGGCTTGTACTAGGGCGGATAACACCTACGTTAAGCAGTTCTTGAACCATTTTCTCAATTTCATTTTTTTGGGAAAAGGGGTGACAATAGGGACAGATATTGGGAGGAAGGATTCCTGGGACAAGGGGAATGGAATGATCATGAACACCACGGGAAGGAGGGAGTCCCTGAGGAGTGGAAAAAACCACTTGATGTTTAGAGAGGATGAATTGGAGGTCCTGCGGCACAGAGGGTGTCTCAGTTGCTTGTATGGAATGGAGTTGGGCAATGATGCCAGAATGACCTTTTTTTAGCAGATTTTCCATGTGATGGGAACTAATGATCTCAGGGGAACCGACGGTGATGCCTTGGAACTTATATTGTTGGCCCTCCTGGTCAAATTGCATGGTTAATTCCTTAAAATCCATGAGAATGGGACCCAAATTCCTTATCCAGTCTGCACCCAACATAATGTCACAACCGCCCATGTCGATAGCAAACATATGAGATTTCAGGTGGTAGTCACCAATTTGGAGACACACATTTTCACAACACCCTCCACATTTCATGGATCCACCATTGGCAATCATGATTTGGAAATTATTGACTGCACAGATATAGCGATTAGTTTCTTGGGCAATGCGGCGATGAATAAAATTATGGGTGCTTTTTCTATCAACAAGAATGATGACCTTCCTTTGCTTGATGTAGCCAATTAGTTTGAGGGTTTGGGGAGCAAATAAGTCAGTGAGAGCATTTAGGGAAATGACTGGTTCTACTTCGGGAGGGTCTAAGGGAGGGGTTATGTCAGTGGGTTCAGGTGACACAGACACAAGGGGAGCTTCAACATCCTCTTCTGAAACATCCTCCGAGATGGCCATAAAAAGATTTTGTTCCTTACACTTGTGTCCCGGAAAATATTTGTCATCACAATTATAACAAAGGCCTTTGATTTGGCGTTTAGCCATTTCGGCCCTAGTCAATTTTTGGATCTTTAGTGGAGTATAATGAGGAGTGGGATTTACTAGTTTAGTGCGAGGAATAAAGGAGGGTTTCTAATTTTGAGAAGAGACAACTTATTATGCTTCCTTAGCTCTTTTAGTAGCCTCCACCCAAATCTGAGGCTGATCCATGAGGACATGGGCATGAATCTCATCCTTGAGGCCACTTATAAAACATTCTCGGAAAAAAGCATCAGGCATGCCTTATGTACGAAAAGCCAGTCGCTCAAAAGCAGTTATAAAGTCTTCCACTGTGCCAGATTGTTTCAACTTTGTGAAACGGCCTAAATGGTTGGTGTCAGTGTCAAAGCATTCATAAAGCTCTGCCACAAAGTGTGTCCAAGCAACATACCCTTGATGGGCAGTTTTTCTCCATTGCCAACGTTCTTGATCTAGATGGAGAACACCATATCGGAGTTTGGACAACTCATCTGTAATGTCGCACAAAGAGAAATAATGTTCCATTTGAGTTACCCAACCAATGGGATTCGAGCCATCAAATTTGGTCACATCCACACATGGAAGCCGTAGGTCACGCTGAAAGTGATGGTGTTGAAAATGATGGGAATGAGAGGAAGTTTTAGCTTCGGTATGAAAAGGTGGGTCAAATAAAGGGGGATCTATAGGGATATGCAGCTTGGTGCAAATCATCGAAGTGACAGATTCAAGCTGGGTAGTAATGTCTTGTTTGAGGTCTTCTTTGAGTTCCTTGATTGAGGCGACGATGGAGGAATGCATGTTTTTATTGATGGTGGCAATATTGACACTGAGATGTCTCACTTCTTGTTGGGTCTCTGTGAAATTAGACTGAAAGGTATTGAAGTGAGCTTCTAAGTCTTGGCTACGGGTATGGGCCATGATGACGAGGGAATCAAAAAGGGGCGGGTGGGGTCAAAATTTTTGATTTGGCAACTCGAACACAATTTCACGACAATAGATCTTGTATGTTTTTTTTTTCGTCCCCAAGGGTTAGGTATTCAAGGTTTTTTCTTGTGTTATAGCTCTCTGATATATGTGCAGGGTCCAATAGTAGTACTCGGCCCAATATCTCAGGGCACCAACTAAGGAGGATAGACCGTTCCCTTAGCCATACTACCCGACTACCCAGGTACTGGAGTGTATATTCCTAAGTGTTGTTCTCGGTGGCACTATAGCAGTCAGGCGGCCGATCAGTTTATCTAAAGAGGGCTTCAGGAAATCTAGGTCAAACTGTATACAGGTGTTGTCTGATGCGTGACCACTTGAAGGGGTACCGACAGGGGTTATACGGGTGGCCAATAGATGTTCTCTTAAGTACCACTTGTATTTCCTATGTGTATGAATCCCCGACAGCGGGTTTATGCACATAATCATAGATCTATGTAGCTTAAAGACGTTGAAATATGTCTCTACCCTGGAAAAAAATTAACCCACAATTTTATGCCGAGGAAAGTGCTTTGATACCACTTGTAATATTCCATATATAAAAAGTATGCAAAACAGAAATAAAACGCTAGAAATGGCAGATGAACAACAATATAACCAGAACAACACCACAATAATACCAAAATGATACCAGAATAACACCAGAAAGATCACTTTGATTACTGAGAGCAATGTTCACTTGCCTCTTCGAGGGGGAAACCTCCAGCAGAGCAAAGCTCTATTAAAATAATATCCAATACAAAAGTTTGCATACCCTCGACTCCTATTTATACTAAATATGTCTATCAAAAGAACCATCTAGAGGAAGATCCTTCTAGAAGCGGAAGCTTATATTAGGTCTTCTTACATTCGACTTATTCTTCCTTATTGCTAGGCCTTATTAATATTGACCTTTATTACATCGAAATATATTATTCTACCTACGTGAGGGGTTAGGTCCCTAACATAGAGAGAACTCTACGATAATGGACAACAACAACAACTTCGTGAAAGCACTGATTGAGTGTATAATTCCATTTATGTTGACGATGCTCCCTTTTATAGATTTCTCTGCTTGGGAGCTATGTCTCTGTTAACTCTGCTCCATTCCTTCCACTAAATAAAAATATTGTATGCTTATGTTACCTGCCTACATCCACGTATCCTTTCTGGAATCAGGGAAATTTTAACTGCCTTGCCAACTCATATTTTTTCAGCTCCACGTTCCCTTGTGTTGTTGGTAGTAATCATTCTAGAATATTTCCCAATGATTCCTTTCTTGATTATGGTGTGCGTCTTCTTAATTTTTGGTGTGCTTCTCAAAACTTGGACTGACACACGTTTGGTAGACTTTGGACTTAACGTGCAATATCAAAACTCAGTCTAGCGTGTGCTTCTTTTCAATCCTTGGACATTAGCTTGGGAACGTGCAAAACTGGAATATGCATGCACAACTTCGATTGTGCATGTGTGTGAGATTAACCCAAAAAATGGGTTCCAACAAGTTGTTAAAATTTTGATATGCTCGTTTAACCATAGACAATGTCACATTATTGTCACCCAACCATAGGCATTCACTATGCCACCCCCAAGCACAATCACCTTTACATAGATAGAATGATTCCAATAAGTCCACACTAGAACCAACAGATAAAACCTAACCAGAAACACCATTGTTGCAACAACAACACAATATCAATAGAGCATACCTTTACTAAGAGAAGCGCACAAGAATTATAATGGTCATGTCACATTCATGTATCTGGGACCTCATCAACAGATGTAGCATCTCTCTAGTGGGCATAGCCTCATCATCCTCTCCAACCTTATGTCATTAGAGGGATTTCATCTAACTGACACAGAACTAGGTATCTAGATCATACAAAACTAGGAAACCATCCAACTCACACAAAATATGGAATATGCAGTTGAGATAGTTTACATAGAACTGTGCTACTACCCAATCCAAATGGATTCTGGGAAACTGCAACTCGCCATCTCACACAAAATCTGGAAACTAGCCCTAGAGCTAGTTATTTTGTTTGGCACACCAGGCATCTTGCCCACAGTGACTCGGCATCTAACCATGAGGGTTAGGCGATGTTGTGTGCACACACTACCCATCTATCCCAAGGCTAGGAAACACCTCCAACCACAAAGGTTATCCCTCCAGCTTGAAAGGTTGGGAAACTCGCCAACCCCAAATGCTCGACATATGTTGACCTTGTGTGAGGTCATGTTGATTGGTGCCACAATCAGTAACGTGCCTATAAATGACCACCCACTATCACCACACTTTGCAAGCTACTGCCCCAAGAATCACATATGTGACTCATCACTCCCTCTTATGAGGGACTTCCTTCTGAACCACACCAAGATTGTCCCTAGAGTATTCAAACTTTTCCCTTGATAGAGGCTTGGTCAACACATCTGATATATGCTCGTCTGTGCCAATATATTGGAGCTTCAAAAATCCCTTTTGCACCAGATATCAGATACAATGGTACTTGATCTCAATGTTCTTGGACTTGTCATGAAACACATGGTTCTCAGACAACTTTATACAACTCTAGTTGTCACAGAAAATACAAGTTACCTCTAACTCGAGATCAAACATCCCTGCAAGAAATTTTTGAAGCCACACAAGTTCGTTATTGGTTGAACATGCTACTATGTATTCTACCTCGGTCGTACTGAGTGCCACACTTGTCTACTTCCTACTGAGCCACGATATCATAGTTGAACCTGGACTGAAGCAACATACAGATGTACTCTTCCGATCTATGACACTACCATCCCAATATGAATGAGCATAGCTTTGCAGTCTTATCTTATGATCTTAAACATATAAGAGTTCATAATCAATTATACCTTTCAAGTACCTCAACACATGATTTACCGCAACCAAGTGAACACGTCTTGGTTCAACCATATACTCACTCAAAGTGTTCACCACAAAGCATATATATGCCCTAGTGTTCATCAGATACATCAATGAACCAATCATTTTCATGTATATGGTGACATGCACTGTCTCTGAAGAAGTATCATTCAATAACTTTAGGTTCATCACCATCGATGTGGGCGTGGATTTACAATCCATCATATCAAATCTCTTCAGGATTTCTACCGTATATTTTCCTTGGCACAGAAAAATCTCATCTGGTTTCTGCCACACCTCTAGACCCAAAAAGTAATGCATCATGCCAAGGTCTTTCATCTCGAACTCAGATGCAATATTTATCCTTCACTCTGTGATGAGCTTCTCATCCCCTGTTAGAAACATGTCATCCACATATAACAGTAATATCATTGGTCCACTATCCTCAACCTTGTAGTAAAGATTATGATTTCATTTACTCTTGGTAAAGCCTAAGATCATCAAAAAACTTTCAATTCTACCATACCATGCCATGGGTGCTTGTTTCAACCCATACAAGGCTTTCTTCAAGATGCACACATGAGTTTCTTTGTCATGTGTCTCGAATCCTTGTGGTTGGTCCACATACACTTCTTCCACTACACCATTAAGGAAGGTTGTCTTCACATCCATCTGATGTACCTTCCATTTCATCACTGCAACTATCACAAGTATAGCTCTAATCAAAATGTACCTTGCCATAGGAGAAAATGTATCTGGATAATATATTCCTTCTTTATGGTAGAATCCACAAGCCACGAACCTTGCCTTGTATTTCTTGATATTGTCATCTGCTGAGTGTTTTGTCTTGTAAATCCATTTGGAACTCACAATTTATTTCTCCTTCGGTCTCCGAACCACATCCCAAACATCATTATTAATGATGGATTGGTATTCATCAATCATGGAATCTTTCCATACTTTATTTTCTACATCCTCTTCATAATAGGTAGGCTCAAAATAAATGATGTCACATAACAATGCCACATAACTGGAATATGGCCTAGGTTTCTTGCTTTCTATGAAAGATCCATTTGGGGAAGCATACTTCTCAGCATCCTGAAGAATTTCATGAGCCCAAGATGGTATTATTTTCTTTGTATTTATTTCTACATGTCTTTGTGGTTTTTCCATGTCATGGTCCTTTGGACCATGCTCTTCTAGCACAACATCATTACCAGCATCTGAGTTTGCAACTCTAGGAGCTTCAGGTTTCTCATCATGGCTCTCATTTGTATGATTTTTCCTTGATCTACTAAAGGATGCATCCTCATCAAAGGTAACATATTTTCTAATCTCAAACCATCTGTAACCAAGGATGTAGACTCTATATTCCTTCAATGTTTCATTATATCCAACAAATACACCCTTCTTTCTTGAAGAATCCAATTTTGATCTCTTATCCTTGGAAAAATGCACATACAATGGAAAATTGAATATCCACAGGTGGTTGACCTCTAGCTTTTCTCCTGTAAACATTTCTTCTGGTGTCTTGTTCCCAAGTGCACAGTGAGGACTTTTGTTCTACACATAAACAACAGTCTCGGTTGCTGCTGCCCATAGGTGCATAGGAAAGTCTTTATCATGAATCATTTCCTTCATTGCTTCCATTATTGTTCAGTTCTTTCTTTCTGCTACCCCATTCTGCTAAGGATTGTAGGGAGTAGAGAGCTCCCTCTTGCTATGTAGAAAATCCCCCTAATCTGGGTCTAGCGATTAGGCAGAGCCTTGACACCTTAAAAGACAGAAAAGCTTATATTCTACCCCAAACCAAACACAAACTTACGAGAATTAAGGTAAGAGAAAGAAGATACAAATGTGTACCTTAAGTCCTTACAGTTGTTGTCGATCCCTTCTGATTGTTGTTCGCTCCAGGTGTGTAGGCCTCCTCCCAAAGCTAGCCTAAAACAATGTTACAAAACAAACTATGAAAACATATGCTTAATTATCAAGATTATCTAGAGAGTTAGTTATTCATGAAAACATTCATAAACACAAACACACAAACATAAATATGTGGGACTAGAAGTTTTATCTTTTATTAATAACAAAATTGGAAGTTACAACCTGAATTGTGTTGGCGTCGCTCCACGAACCTCGCATGGGTTCCTCTACTTCGTCTCCAAGTGCACTATTCCCAATATGATCCTCACCACAAACAATCAAATATAAGGGAAAGGGATGGATGGTATAAGGAGGATGGATGGAAGGGAATGTTGAGGATGAAACTCAGAGCAGAATGCAGAAGGCTTGGAATACAAGGGAAAAAAATTGGCAAAGTTTTCTTGCCTCTTGTTTGATATATCCAAATGAACCCCCTAGGGCCCTTTTTATATGAGAGAATTATGGTTAATTTGTTTCCATAAGGGATACATGAGGTAAAATGGTTGCAAAACCTAAGATAGCCCGTAAACTCCACCAGAAAGCGTGGATTTTATATTTTTTTGTCACTTTTTAGAGTACACATGTGCTTTTAGTTATGAAACAAGTGTATGTACGTGGGATGTTAGGTATTCAGCTAGCGTATGTACGTGCTCTTCCATGCAAAAACTTTTTTTTTGAGAAGAACTCCATCAAAAAGGGTTGGCAGATGTATGAATGAGTAGGCCAACATTCAAGATGCATAGTGGTGGCATTTTGAGTTATAACAGATGCCCCCTAATGTGTGAGGTCGGAAGAGAAATTTATGGCCTAAATACATTACAACATATTCAATAAAGTGGGAAAGCACTGGATTCGAGTAAACCCAAGCAAGTATCCATGAGCGCGTCATCTGCAATAAGATAATAATAATCACCAAGGTAGGAATTCCCATGCTCGAGACAAACTAAGCATGGCTTCCAATCAAGTACACTACAGATCCATGTCATATATATATATATATATAGTAATAATGGCTACATGACCAATGTGTATGCCAATCTAAAGTGTAGCCACGAACAATACACTATGGATCTACATCTCAAAATCATAAGAAGATATACAATGTCATAGGAATCTTCAGGAGGTAGTAATGCATGTGGCTAGAGATGATAGCTTCTTAACTCGAGCAATAGCTTCAAGATCTTAAAAAATTAGGTAGGAGTATAATAGAAGTATAAGACTCAGTGCTCTTAGGTATTCAACATGTCATTATGGAAATGTTGGAGGACCTTGATCATTAGGCACTGAACTTCATTGATTATGGATGTGAACTTGACAAGACTCTCGGGATGGCCGACTCATAAAGGTCAAGAGACTTATCGCAAAATGACTGACTCGGGTTGCAAGACTTCCCCTTGGACAAGATCGCGATAGATGAAAAGACTCAGGCAACGTGTTATTGACATAATTATGTGGTACAGGAGGTACCACAAACTCTCCATGTGTTTGGAGGAGTAACCAAATGGAGGAGGACACATCTTTATGTAACGAGAACAACTTCCTAAGGACACATTAAATCCCAATGCTTGTAGAACAAACGGAAGGATGTGCTCTGTCCAAGGGTGACTAGATTGTTGCCAACAAAAGAGAATGTTTCCCCGTCCCCTCTTTTTTGAACATTTGATTTTTTTGTCTTTTTCACATATTTAATGAGCTTGAAAAAGAATAAAATAATGCTACGTTACAAAGGAGGAACGAGTGTCATGGGCATTAAAATTGGTTCCAAGCACATGGAACATATTGATTCTCAATGCAAGGAGACATGTTCAAGATAAGGACACTCGGGAAAATTCCTCCATGGATCAAGGTGTCAAATCGCAAGGGAAAAAAAACTATAAGGCTTGCACCTAAGGAATGCTCTAAAGGTTCATTAATAGCAACATGAAGCCGGAATTAGGCCAAATGTGCAAAGATGAGACATGTGATGCGATTACAGAATGACACAACGAGGCTCCTTCCATGTAATTTTTTACGAGCCCGGAGAAGGTAAGCTCGATGGTTTTTCACTTTTAGAGAGTTTTAAAAACACTAAAAGAAGACTCTAGAGTGATATTTTTTGTAAGGTTAGTCTACAAGGCCCGAAAAAGAATAAAATCATACCAAGGAGAACTCTTCTAGTCAGTAGGGCTAGAGTATTTCTTTTTCGTACTAAGTCCAGTCGGTCCGAAAAAGGGTTAAACTTATACTGAAAGGACGTCCCTTCAAAACCATTTTAACAAGTGTGACAAGGACAAGATCACTCGGTTATCTTTTCAATTTTAAGGATTATGAAAAGAGCTTAACTATGGACTCACTCGTCCTTTTTCATAATTTAGTCCCCTAAGCCTAAAAAAGTATAAAACATAACTTAAGAGAACTCTCTCGGCAAGACATGTCTCCTGAGGCATACCTTTTTCTTGGGTAATCTATTGGCCAGAAAAAGGGTTAAACTTATGCCAAATAGATATTCCTTATGGACCAATTAACGAGTGTGAAAGTAACAAGGTCACTTAGCGATACTTTCTTGTTTAGGAAGTCTAAAAAGGGCTTAAAGAAGACTCCAAGGGGTTTTCTTTTTCATAAATAATCTCCAAGGCCCAGAAAAGAGATAAACTAAAACCAAGGAGAATGGCCCTTTTTCGCAAATTTAGTCCCTCGGGCCCGAAAAAGGGTTAAACTTGCACCTGAGAATACTCTCCTAGTGAACTGTAGCTCCTAGGGCGTACCTTTTTCATAAAAATAGCCATATGGACCAAAAAAGGGGTAAACTATCACCGACCAGATGTGCCTTCAAATTTCACTTTGACGAGTGTGAAGGGCAACAAGATCGCTCAAAAATATTTTCAATTTTAGAGAGTCTGAAAAGGGCTTAAAGAAGACTCCAAGGGGGCTCATTTTCTTTGTTAATTTGATCAAGGCCGAAAAGGATAAATAATTTCTCGTTAGATGTCGCTTTCAAAGTTTAAGTGAGCTTGAAAGACAACAAACCATGCTCTTAGGGATTCCCTCGGCTATAGGCCAGAAAAAGATGAATAAGAAGAGTGAGGCTTCAACACAAAGTCATGGATGGACTAAAAGGACTCCCAATCCTATAGGAAATTTACATCATGGACGTCGAAATGAAACACAGGGATCTGCCTAGGACATCCATAGAGGGGAAGGCTTGTTGACCCTTGACCAAGTTTTGGGAGATACTTGGTCATGCTTGACCATTTTTGGGACTTCGATAGCCTGTCGAAGATAAATCACGAGACGAAGTAGAGATTGTGGAATCTAGGCCCACTTTTGGGCCCCTTTTGGGTTTTTGTGAATATGTAATGGGAAAGGGATGTCAGCCCGTGGGTTTACCCATGCTTAGGCCCACTTTTGTAATGTATAAATAGATATCTAGGAATCTATTAGAAGATATAGAGATGTATGTGATGTAATCTAAGTGCTAATAAATTTTGTAAGTGCTATGTGCATGACTGTAAGAGTCTTGTAAAGATAAGTGCAATTCGTTGTAAGGAGTTGTGGAAGGCTTTGTGTTGTAACGCAAGGAAGAAGGATCTAGCGAGCTGCGTAGATCTTATGTCCTATGCGAAGAAGGTTTTTGGTGGCTCTGTACTGTAACCGATTGAAGACGCTAATAAACAATAAGAGTTGGTGGATGTAGCCCCAGGTTGGGGGTGAACCACGTAAATCTGTGTGTTATGCTTTGTGCTTCGACTTGATGTGTTTATCCCTTCTTTTGCTAAGTGCTTTGATATATTTAAATAGATCTACTTATGCTTTTTGTGTGTGAATGTTAGATCTGACATGTATGAAGATGCTTAGTGTTGATCTATCAAATCTGATCTGTTTTACTATTGCTAAGTGCCGAAACACCTTAGATCTAAGTGAATGTTGCGATGTTATGTGCTATATGTGAAGTATAATAAGGGTTGAATATGAATGAATGGTATATGCTAAGTACTTTGTAAGCTATATAATCACAGATCTATTTCCCAGCTAGGGTTGCAAACACTTGAGTCCTGTAACCACCCCTACCTCTACCTCAGGTGAGACTTCATCTGCTTCGCAAGTGTCGTTGAAAAGGGCTCGTAGTTAGGGTTTGTTGGTGTGCTCTTGAGCGTTGAAACCTGGGTATGCCCATGTCCCAACAAATGGTTTTGTTGTCGAGACCTGAAACTGTGATTGTTGGGAACTAAGAAAGAGGAAGCTTTGTGTGAAGATTCATCCTGAAACTGTGGAAGCTCTAGAGTTGTGCCCTAGTGTGTAGTATTCTACTTGATCTGTAAATCTTTGAGCTAAATAAAGAAGGTTAGATCTGGGAAAAATAAGCCTGACCAGAAGAGAGAAGGCCAAATCTGAAAGAAAGAAGGTCGGATCTGTAGAAAAGAAGCAGGATCTGAAATCTTCATGCTCCAAGAAAGGTAAAAGTGAGAAGTTTTGATTGAAAAAGGTAAGATCTGTAAGCTTTGTGCTCTATAAAAGTAAGATAAGTGGAATTTTTTGTTTCTAGAGTATGGATCTAGGTATATCTGATAGGTTTTGTCCTAGTTTAAAGTTAGGGTGTTAATAGATGAAATAAGGTTTGATATGAATAGATCTGATAAGAATAATGAAAGACATATTATACCTATGCATAGAAAGAATGTTTGGACTAACAAATGGATGCAGAATCCTAGAAAGAATTTGTTGTAGGTTACCTCCTATGATCCTAGTGCACAGTACAGAAAAAGATGGGGATCATTTCGAAGAAAGAGAGGATTAACCCTCTATTATTCTTGCAGAAGACCAGGACATCTTGTTAAGGAATGCCCTGGCAGAAGACCTAGTTGTCTTTGTTGTAAGGCTATGGACCATGAAGTGTTGGATTGCACTAGAATGATCACTAAGCTTGAAGGAATGAATCTGAACAAATAAAACCATAAGGCAGATCCAGAAAAGGCAGAACCCTAGCAAGAATCAAAGAAAGTATTGATACAAATGAAGGAGACCCTGAATGACCACCGACATGTCAAATTATCAAATATTTTCAAAGAAAAAGAATGCATTGAAGCAAGAATAGGGGACTTCGACATTGATTGTGTTCTTGATGAAGAGACACAAGTGAATATTATGCCAGAAAGAACTTGGGAAGCTATAGGGAATCCTGCTATGGTCCTTTCATTAAGAGAAATAAGACTATTCAGAGGAAAGCTGGTAAGTTTATGTGGGAGGCTTACTCAGATATCTACGACTGTCAATGGAACTTCGACAAAGGAAGATTTTGAGATTATCAAATGTATTGAAAACGGTGCCTCGTTTACCATGTTACTAGGGAAACCTTGGATTGAAAGAGATCAAGCCAGATGGAAAGAAGTAGAAGAAGCCTCGGAATAGAAAAAAAAAAAAGAGTTAAAATATTTCATGACCAGAAGGATCACTCAATTGATTAAAGAACATGAAAATGGATCAAAGCTATTTTACCCTAGAGACCCCGATATCGAAGTTGCAATACCACTAGAATATCCTCAGAAGACTAAAGTACTTACTCCAGAGGCAGAAGAGATGTTAACCCTGAAAGACTCTCAACAGCACATAGTAACTATATCTAAAGAAGATAAGAATCAGAATGAAAAGAAGAATACTGAGATGAAGCTCACTGAAAAGAAGGCTAGGAAACTAAGTAAGAAGAGGGATAAGATTGAAAAATTACAGAAGGTTCCAGAGGGAGCCTTGCAGAAGGAAAATTTGTAGAATTTGAGCTTCGTCGAGATATCAGAACAATGACATAGGTCACTTCGCCGTGGCAAAGCAATATAGTCGTTGGGGATGATATATCCATTCGACTGATGCTCCGAATGGCTGGAAAAACATTTATGGCTCACCACCTAACTAATGGACTGTGCCATAATGGACAGAACAAGAGTTAATGAAGCCTCATACCCGTTGCAAGAAATTCGTTGTTGAGTTTCCTATTTATCCCGTCGCGCCATGCACGAAGAACACTTTTTCCAAATCGAGAATTTGAGCTCGCAAACTTGGTTAAGATTGTCAAGTGATCATTACGCCCTTACTTTCCATCTTATTTCCATGTCTACATTACTTCGTGAACCCGATATTATTAACCCTGAGCGCGTATGTATGAGGAGCTTCACGCACTTGAATAATCTGCGAAGGAAGTACTCGTTGATCTCAGGACTGAGAAAGTCATGTCGGAAAGAAGGATGTCTGCAGGTGTGAAAGCATCATCGACAAGAGGAGTCCAAGGTTCTCCATCGACTTCTCACGGAGCAGGAACTTCCAGAGTCATGAAAGAGACGAGAACGAATCATAGAGACGATCTTGCGAACGTAAAATTGATCCCAAGCATCTTACCTACGTATATACCTCCTCTGAGCGGCGCAGTGAACAGAGATAGCATGCCTAGAGATTTTGACTATGCCTTGGTCACTACGTACCTCCCGAAAGGGATACACGCAGTTTGCACAGATCGGGATAAGATAGCAGCGCTGAAGTTTAGTGACTTCAACCTTGGAGACTGTAAATCTTACAGTATGCTCGCCCCGCATAAGTATATGACCAAGATGAGAGGCAAGAATTCAAAGATTATCACCCAGCCTTGGACCCATAACCTAGCGCAGTCTACCCTACTTAATGTTATGAAGATCCCGCACTTCGGACGACATCAAGAAGTGAATGCATGTGTTAAGTTGTTGTTATCATGTTACCATGGAGGATATTTATGGCTGAACCGATGTATCACATTGGATCCGACCTTAATCCATCGGATCACCGGGCTGAGCATGCAAGGCCCTGACCTGAAGGATTTGTATCCTGGAAAAACCACGGACAGAGCATTAGCACAGAAGATTAAAGAAATGTATGGCGATGTTGAGAAAGGAACGCAAGGCTACAAGGTAGCCTCTATCCAGAATGGCGCAGTGCGCCTAGCCTGTCAACTAATTGCTGGGAAATTAGTTCGCAAGAACCGGCCCACCCAAGTGACTGGATTCATAGTCGACCTCACAAGGAAGTGCGTGGAGGGTGTATAGATGAATTGGGCACAGTACTTTGTAAACAAACTAGATCTTGACTGCAGAGAAGCCCAGTACCAAGGATATGAGTTCCATTTTAGTTGGATCCTAATCTTGGTTGTTTTCATTGCATGGGAGATGCCAGAAGGTGTGACCTTCCCAGACATCGAGCCATTTGAACTGTTGGTCGTGAAGTTCAGTACCTTGTGGTACTCAGACGATATGAATAAACAATGGTAGTCAAATGTCGTGTTTCATTCATATTACAATCAGTTGAAAGTAGCTATCCAGTCTACACCGTGCATCACTCCGAACACCCTCTACAGGTTTCGGCCCCTGATGAATTTCAACACAGACAGACACTTTCTCTACATCACAGCGCACGCTGACGAGTACAAGTAGCAGTTACAGTCCTATTATAGATTAACAGAAGAATATCTGGAGGAGATCGCAAAGGAATGGTCAGCAGACCTCCTTGTTCCAGCTGACCCTGCGGACATATCTGATGTAGACAGTCCAGAAACTGTGGAGGATCTACCCGAACCTAGCATGCAATAGAAGATTAGCGAAGTGCAAGACTTAAGTAGTGCCTCGGTGAAGACTACTTCCATCGTGCCAGAGTAAGAGAGTGATGGTGAAGAGTTATAAGAAGTCGAACAGAAGTGCAGAGATGAAGCAGAGATTTTGAAGAAGAGGAAGGGTTCACCTCAGAAACCTTCTTCCTAGAAGAAGTCCAAAGCTCTCGTGACTAAGCTACAAACCACACTAACCCCAGACGACTTCAATTTCATCGTTGCAACCCTGAACGATGTTGCGCTGGAGATAGTAGAGAGACAGGAGGCGAAGCAGGAGCAGATGTATAATCGTATTGAGATAGAGCTCCAAGGGGTGCAACAGGAACTATAATCTAGCCGTGCAATATCCATTGCCCCTCTGACAGTAGGAACACAAGAACCAGGGGATGAGTCAGCTCAACTCCACCAAATTTTTGATACAGTCGAAGCTCACCTTCGACAGGCTCAAGAAGAAACAACTCAAGCCACTCAATATTTAACACAAGTACAGGGAGTTCTTATGGAGAAGCGCAGCATGTCAGAATGAGAAAAGATTGCTCTCCAAGCAGAATGGGATGCAGAGAAAGTAGAACTACAACAATGCAAGGAACAATTTCTCGCAGAGAAACTCAAGATAAAGGAATTGGTCAACAAATCACTTCACTCTGTGACCTTCGTCGAAGTACAGATGGAAGAACAGATTCCATAGCAAGTGGCACAACTGGAAGGAGTAATTCAGAAGCTCCAGCAGCGCATTGTAGATCTTGAGCTTCGTGCAATACTTGAGACCCCATAGGAGATGAGAGACCAAAGAGAAATAACTGCCTGCAGTGCAGTTGACAGACTGAAAGCTCTTGCCTTGGAGTGCAAGTAGCTGAGTAGCCACAGTGCCCAAACATATGAGAACCTCACCGAAAACCCAAAGTTATATAAACTGGAGTCGCAGCTACAAGAGGCAAAGTATGAAGCTAAAAATCTACAGGCACAGCTGAAGGCCCTGTCACCCGTAGAAATAATGAAGAGATCTCATGAACAGTGCACGACCCAGCAGAAGATCCATATGATCCAGAGAAAATTGATGGTAATGACTCAACAACTTCAACCGATGAAATATAAGGCATGTCAGCTATTCATAGAGGTTGACAACCGAGGAGAAGAGCTAGAACAAGTTGTGAGTGCAGTAGAACAACACCTAGGGGGACCCATCAATGACGCACTCATCCAGGAGTTTGTCGAGCAAGATGTCGTAGCACAGCAGCAGGTCGAAGAAGCTTGAGCCAAGCTCGAGGCATTCGAGGAAGAATTGATCAGACCAAAGTGACTCGGGACGAGTCACAGGTGAGTGTTGGGGGCATGTTGGCCCTTGACTAGTTTTGGGACTTCGACAGCCTGTTGAAGATGTAGCGCCAGATGAAGCGGAGATTACGGAATCTCAACCCACTTTTAGGCCCCTTTTGGGTTTTTGGGAATATGAATTGGAAAGGGATGTCGGCCCATGGGTTTACCCATGCTTAGGCCCACTTTTGTAATGTATAAATATATATATAGGCATCTATCGGAAGATATAGAGATGTATGTGATGTAAGCTAAATGATAATAAATTTTGTAAGTGCTATGTGCATGACTGTAAGAGGCTTGCAGAGCTAAGTGCAAGTCGTTGTAAGGAGTTGTGGAAGGCTTTGTGTTGTAACGCAAGGAAGAAGGATCTAGTGAGCTGCGCAGATCTTATGTCCTATGCGAAGAAGGTTTTTGGTGGCTCTGTGTTGTAACCGATTGAAGACGCTAATAAAGAAGAAGAGTTGGTGGACATAGCCCTAGGGTGGGGGTGAACCATGTAAATCTGTGTGTTTTGCTTTGTGCTTCAACCTGATGTGTTTATCCCTTCTTTTGTTAAGTGCTTTGATATATTTAAATAGATCTACTTATGCTTTGTGTGTGTGAATGTTAGATCTGACATGTATGAATATGCTTAGTGTTGATCTACCAGATCTGATCTGTTTTACTTTTGATAAGTGTTGAAACACCTTAGATCTAAGTGAATGTTGCGATGCTCTATGCTATCTGGGAAGTATAATAAGGGTTGAATATGAATGAATGGTCTATGCTAAGTACTATGTAAGCTATATAATCACGGATCTGTGTCCCAGCTAAGGTTGTATACACTTGAGTTCTACAACCACCCCTGTCTCTACCTCAGGTGAGACTTCATCTGCTTCGCAGGTGTCGTCGAAAGGGACGGTAGTTAGGGTTTATTGTTGCGCTCTTGAGCATTGAACCCTGGGTCTGCCCCTGTCCCAACAAGGCTCTACCACCTAATTACGACACTTCTAAAGCAGCATAAAAGGTTCTAGGTCACACTTCGGTGGGGTCGACCCTATGGAAAAGTGGAAATCGTCAATAGAATGAAAGATGCAAGGTGGTGAGAACCTATCCTAAATGCAAATGGAGAAATCTCGACTTTGTCACAAGATTTCAAAATTAGTACCCATTCATCAAACAATACCAAATCCAAAGGAACAAGAAGTTTCAAGGACCAAAAGATCACCAAGAATAATCATAACATCTATCGAGCAACAAAAAGAGAAGAAAACAGGGTCAAATAGGGTCAAAAATCTACAAATAGACGTAAAAAGGGTCATTTTTACCATTGCACTTTGAACATTCCCAAAAACAACCAAAACCCTCTTCCTTCAAATCGACATTTGGAGAGCATCGATAGACGGAATTGAGTCATTATTGGGCCAAGTAAGTAGTTTTTCCCTTTACTTGCAATTTCATCCATTCATTTCAAGTTTTAGATGGATTTGGGGGTTGCACACTCCAAAAATTATCTCGAATGTGCATGTACAAGCACTTTTCAAAGTCAGTGCATGTATGTATGTTGGTTGAGATACTCTCATCAAGCGTACATACGCAACTAATACCAAAAAAGGGCACATACATGCTTACAAAATTTGGAAAAAGAGAAACAGTAACTCCCAAAATGTTGACATGAATCAGGATGTATGTACACTGGAGGGAAAGAGAACATGAAGAGGTTGATCAAATGGTCGAGGACAACCCGGCCATAGTGGAAACATTGAAACAATGTGGGTTCTAGAAATTCTTCCAATGTCCCTTTATGAGAGCTCAACCACGACTTCTAAACCATCTAGTAGAGTATTGGAATCCACATGCAGAGGATTTTATGATAGAGGGCCAATCACTAAAACCCACCATTGAAGACCTTTACTTGGATACATTCCCTCCTAGGCCATATCACATAGCCCACTACATTGATATGTATTGTGAGGCCGACACAAAGAAGGCGGGGTCTCAAGTGTTGATACAAAAGATCAAAATATGAGTTTGAGGGTTGTACTATACATGATTGGGCATATGATAGGGTTTGTTGCTCTACACCAGGCTTCATGGGCCTAGATGCATTGCGATGTGCAATGTCTACAACTAGTTATTTTCAATTGGAGCACCATTATGCTCAATTACATGAAAATTCAGCGGACAGAGTGCAAGTTGAGACAGAGAAGAAACTTTGAATTTTGGACAGTGATGTGGGTATTCTTCTTTGAAAGAGTGTCAGGGATGATTCCGAGGGAGGGTGTGCGGGGTCACATAGCCTCCTTTACAGCACTGTGTATATGGGCTTCTTCGATGTTGCACCAAGGAGGAGGAGGAGTTCGTGAGGCCTATGACAACAAGTTCTTCGAGTGGTGGAAACACCAGATTCCCACCATCAAGTACTACCCATATGTGGATATTAGTTTCTTGAGGGAAACGGATGTGCCTATGCCCCCTGGTGAAATACATGGAGACAGAGGTACTTACTCATATTTTTCAATTTTTCAATTTCATAAAAGAAAAGAAAACATGTTTTTGGTAACGTCACAATACTAACTTAAAACCTATTATGTACATACGTGGGGCCAGTGTGGCCCGTGGAATTCCCACAGACTCGAAACCATTCACGAGAGCAAATCCATCCAACAGGGGTCGTAGCAGAGGTAGGGCCATCATTAGTAGAGGCTGAGAGAGTCCTGAGGCGGGTAGAGAGGAATATGACATCCCTCACCAGCGGTGTGCCCATGGCATAGATCGAGGATCTGTCACCATCCATGCAAACACACGTAGTGGGAGTACCCAGGGCATGGGTCAAGCTATTCCAACATCTAGCCAATGTCGTTGTCTATTATACTAGGGCCAATAGGCCTAGAACTTAGATTAGTGGTGGACATTATGCATGTCGAGGACATGCTTTTTGTATCTCCCATATGTATTGAGGGCTTAAGCCCAACGATGTATTATTGACACTTTTGAGGCCTATGGACCACATTTTGGACATTATATATATATATATATCCTTATGGAGTAATCATATTTTTTACAAATGTATTTACATGTGCGTGTATGTGTGTGCTTTTATATTTATGTGTGTGAAATATTCCAATCTAATACATTTTTAGCCAATGCATCAGTTAATTGATTAGATCTCCTAGGAACATGAATATATATGATATAATCAAAATAAAGTTCTAAGATGTGTACCCTAAGGAATCGTCGGTGAAGGGTAGGATCGTGGACGCGGTGCACTCCATTTAACTGTGGCACTACTAGTTGAGCATCTAGATGAACCCGGAGGTGAGAAATACCATGTGACAACGCATCACGTAGTAATTCTATTACAACACTATACTCAACAACATTATTGTTTGATTCTCCTAGATAAACACCTCCATAAGATACCAACTGAACAGTGTGTGTGAAGATCACCCAAGCTACGAAAGCAAGCCTCCGAGTTTGTCAGCTAGAACCGTTTGTGAACCCAACATAAACCTGAGATTCACTTGACATCTGCCACAACGTAGAAAAACAATAAACTACACGTCCATAAAACAAAAAGATACTTAAAATGTGTAAATAAAAATTTACACTATTTACAAGAAGTCACACTCAGGTGACCAACAACAATAATAGGAAACATAGGAACAGGGTGTGTCTGAATATTTCGAGAGAATATCTGGCATGGATGACACGTCTTAACCACCTCTATACAATATTTGATTAATGAGGGCCAAAAGTATCATGCATGAAGTATTTTCTGGGCTATTTCCAACCCAAACAAGTGACGACCACATGCTCCAATGTGGTAGTCGTTCAACACAAGCTCTACCCTCTCATGAGTCAGACAACGACGAAGAACACTATCAACTCCTCGATGATATAAAGTATCATCAATGATAATATAATTTCATGCTTGATGGTGTATCCGTCAACGCTCATCATGAGAAGTCGAGGAAGGACACTTCAGCGTCTGAAGATACACAAGTATATCTCCATACCAAGGGTTGGAAGATGCAATAAGGAAGAGATCCTCATTGATCAATGACTCTTCAAGAAAGTCATTTCCACTCTTAAACGGAAGTTCCAAAATCAGGTCTGCAAAGACCAAAGACTTTTTAGACTTCATTGAAAAAAAGTCCATATCAAGTTATTGAAAAATGACTATCCATCAACTAATCTTCCAGTCGATGACCTGCCGTGTCAACACATATTGAAAAGGATTAATGACGGTTGTGACAGTGGTCTTGTGAAGTATAATATAATGACGGAACCTTTAGATAACATGGACAACTGCCAAAGTCGGTTTCTCAATGTGAGTGTATTTGAGCTCTGGTCCGACTGAGCCTCAACTAAGGTAGTAGATAACGTCTTCCTAGAGCACGTCATCCTCCTGAATCAAGACCATACCGATGGTAGACTATGTTGCAGCCAAGTATAAAAAGAAACCCTTGCCATAATCAAGAGGACTGAGCAGAGGGGAACACATCAAGGCACTTTTCAACGCTTTGAAAGAGCATTGATTCGCTTCATCCCAGAAGAATGGGGCCCCTTTTTTCAAGAGGCGCATAAACCCTTCAGTTATTTCGGCATAGTTGGAAACAAATCGCCAAACGGAGTTATCTTTCCCTTGAAGACTCTGAAGATGGGTAATTGTGCATGGGGGAGGAAACTAAACTATTTCCTCAACCTTCAAAGGATCTACCATGATCCCTTTAGGGGACACGATAAATCCTAACAAACATCCCGACGTAACACAAAAACTACATTTGTTCAGATTTAGGTGAATCTGGTAGTAGCAACACCTCTAAAAAATAAGTCAAAGGTGGGCGGGATGATTATATCTCTTACGATAATGTGACGCTAGATCATCAAGATACGCCTCGACTATATATTTGAGGTCATGGAAGGTGAATGACATGGCCCTCTGAAAAGTAGCTCCAACATTTTTTAGGCCAAAAGGATTTTTTCTATATGCGAACGTACCCCAAGGACATATGAAAGCAGTCTTATGTTGATCCTCAGGCTTGATCTGAATCTGAATGTACCTAGAAAAACCATCCATAAAATAAAAAACCTCACAGCTCACACATTCAACGATAATCTGATCAATGAATGGAGTGGGAAATTTATATTTTAGGCAAGATTTATTCAGATCACGAAATTCCATGCACACACGAATCGTACCTTGTTTTTTATTGACAGGAACAGGGTTTGACACCCATTCTGTCAATTGAAATGGGTAGATGAAACTTGCCTTGATCAATTTCTCTACCTCAGCCTTGATAGTTGTTTCCTTGCAAGGGTTGACTAGGTGAAGCTTCTGCTAAATAGTCTTAGCATCAAGGTAAGTAATAATCTCTTGTTCGACTATACAAGGGTCAATGCCTAGAATTTCCTCATAAGACCAGGCAAAAATGTCGCAAAACTATTTAAATAATTCAGTGTACACCTAAATCTCTTCAGGGGGATAATTTGTTCCAATGAAGATGTTTTCAATGACGCCAAGGATTTTAGATATGTCAATTGGAATCGTTTCATCTATACTTGCCATTTTTTTTCAGCATAGACTATGTGTGTGGCCAAAGGGTTAACAAGACAAGTGGCATCTCCATTCACGGTCATGGTAAACTCTCATGCTTCCACTCTCCTAATCTTGCGTAAAAAGTAAGACCTATGGTGAAGATCATCCCAAGGTCTATCCAGCCCAGTCATTGCCTCTAAAATCACCTCGTTGGAGGGAAATACCAAGTCCAAAGGATCATGAGTAGTAAGAGATTTTTTAGCCCAAATAGGCTTGAGAATAGGATCTAGCTCCTAAGGGGGAGTCGTATCAGAGTTGGTTGAGGTTTGTTGAACAATGTTGTATGCAACCTCAGCTGGGGATAGGGGTATAGCCATGCTAGGATTCCCTACCCCTTCCATCGAAGCCGATGGGGAAGGTAAATTCCACGGATCATTAAAATAACTCATTCAAAAAGAAGCTACTTGAAAGACCATAGACTTAGGCTGATCAGGGACAACCAAAATAAACTTGACATCATTCGAAGGTGGCAGAAAATAAAAAGTTCCCATCAAAGATGGAAATAGTCCAGCATCTAGGTTGATAGTACCTTGCTGCGGGTTGTCAATCATCGAGACCGTGGATGCCCCCAATGAAGGGTCCAGACGAGAGAAGCATAATCGATCAACAATTATTGAAAAATGACTATCCATCATTGAAACAAAGTCCATATCAAATTATTGAAAAATGACTATCCATCAACTAATCTTTCGGTCGATGACCCGCCGTGTCAACACATATTGAAAAGGATTAATGACAGTTGTGATAGTGGTCTTGTGAAGTACAATATAATGACGGAACTGTTAGATAACATGGACAACTGCCAAATTCAGTTTCTCAACGTGAGTGTATTTGAGCTCTGGTCCGACTAAGCCTCAACTAAGGTAGTAGATAACGTGTTCCTAGAGCGCGTCATCCTCATGAACCAAGACCATACCGATGGTAGACTCTGTTGCAGCCAAGTATAAAAAGAAACCCTTGCCATAATCAAGAGGACTGAGCAGAGGGGAAGACATCAAGCCACTTTTCGACGCTTTGAAAGAGCATTGATTCGCTTCATCCCAGAAGAATGGGGCCCCTTTTTTCAAGAGGCGCATAAACCCTTCAGTTATTTCGGCATAGTTGGAAACAAATCGCCAAACGGAGTTATCTTTCCCTTGAAGACTCTGAAGCTGGGGAATTGTGCGCGGGGGAGGAAACTAAACTATTTCCTCAACCTTCAGAGGATCTACCATGATCCCTTTAGGGGACACAATAAATCCTAACAAACGTCTTGACGTAACACAAAAACTACATTTGTTCATATTTAGGTGAATCTAGTAGTAGAGACACCTCTAAAAAATAAGTCGAAGGTGGGCGGGATGATCAGATCTCTTACGAGAATGTGACGCTAGATCATCAAGATATGCCTCAACTATATATTTGAGGTCATGGAAGGTGAATGACATGGCCCTCTGAAAAGTAGCTCCAACATTTTTTAGGCCAAAAGGAATTTTTCTGTATGCGAACGTACCCCATGGACATATTGTTAGCCTATGGCTTACCTTTACCAATCACTAAGTCTAAATTGTCACCTATATTTGTATTATTTATTTAGGATATTAGTAATATATCCTCAAGTGATGACTAATGAGTTAGTTAAGATTGCCTAGCCTAGTCATCATGCATGATTTTAGGATCTAGAGCAAATCTCTCTATGAGGTGGCATCACCCATTGTACTATAAATATGTAACATTGGAGTGAATAATGTAGTGTTGGCTAGTGAGCCTTTTCCGCCATGTTGTTGTTCTTGTTTCTGATTTATCAATTGGTATCAGAGCTGTCATGGTATTAAGGGCCTCATGTCACCTATGGTTGTCTATAGTGTTCCATGGAAGTCCATTGAAGAGATGATAATGATGGTGATAAAGTTGTTCCATCGTAATGGTCCATGAGTGAGAGAATAATAATGCTGCCAACAAAATTACAAATCTACATATGTTTTGGGCCACAACAACAAAATAAGAATGAAAGTCGGAAAGATTTGTTGGCCAGTGATCTGCAATTGTTTACACCAGGGGAGTATTGTGTCGCAATTATTAATGTAGCCTAAGGACATTGGATAGAGGTGGCCAAAACAATGTTAGATCAATCAAAAGGAGAAGCGAGAATCCCAGTGATGGTAGAAGTCTTCAATCGATGAAGACTAGAACGATCTCATTGAAGGTAGAGGTGATTTTCGTTATAGGAAGAGGGATCGAGAGATTGAGGTTACTGACCAAGGCATGGTCAATATTGGAGGTTTATTGTGTGGAATCATTGCTTGAAAAGTTTCCTTGAAAGTAAACGAGTTTCTATGTGGAAATTGATGGCCAAGCGTGGATCTGGAGAAATTATAATATTGTATGCAACTAAAGTGCGTGTCTAGAATTCACTATTGGTAGTGTATTGAAACCAAGATTTGCCAGCATATAGAAATTCTATGTGGAATTTTTGCAGAATACAATTGTAAGAGAGGTAAATCACCCTTTGAGACAGTGTTGAGGTAAGTAGGCATGCCCATCATCTTATTACTGCTTTGAGGATTCGATCTATTGTAAAATCCAACCTGGAATATAGGGTATTTGAATGGTTAAAATTCAAAGGAACAGTTAATGGGTTTTGACACCAGATTGCATCTTCAGTATTGAATTGTATCTGGAGTGAAAATGCTTGTATTGGAGCATGGAAGATTTAGTGAATGCGTCGAACATTTGGTGAAGTTAATAAATGAATGTTGTCAATTCATTTTAAGAAGTTGAATACATCTGTACAATCATATTGTAACTGGTTTAAGATTGCATGGTAAATGATTTTGCATGTTATGAGTTATGGAGGTGGATCAGTAATGTTCCAAGTGTAAGAACAGAGTAGATCCATGTAGCTTCTTGTGAGTGTAATGTGTTTACACACTCAAGTTTTAGGATGCACAAGTAAATATCATGCAGAGCGTCTAAACGAAGGATAGTTGTAGAATTGTCTTCACACCAGACACATCGTCATATTTTTGTAGATCTGTAGTGAAGCGTCGACCGGGAGAGAAAATGCCATCTGATGCAGAATAAGTCATTTCCAAATATGTTAAGCCACCGTTAAGAAGAGAGAAATCTGGCAAATCATTAGACGTCCTACATTCGATGGAGATCTGCATAGACAGAATCAGAGTTGCGCAGAAATTGTCAAATGAGAACACCGATAGAGGAGGTCGGAATTTGAGGAGGAGGTCACAGATATGAAGATCCAGTAATGCCATCACTGCGCATTGCACTTCATTTGATGGCTATGAGTTTAGTTTAGTGGACGTAGTTACCTGAAAAATGAATGTGCCCTCCTCACAGATCTGTAGACACGTTTGTGAAAGGGTTTCTTGCAATAGATCTGTTGGTGCATATTGGTTTTACTGGTAAAAATCTATTTGATTTCATCGAGGAAATATGATCAGAGGCACCCAGATCTGTTGCTTTCATCATTGCCGAAGGAGACCCAAGCCACTGCAGAGGTCATGGGAAAGCTCGTACCAGTCTGATGTCAACCTGAGTTGGATCAATTGTTTGAAGCAATGAAGGTGTTGGATCTAGCAGAACGTTTCATATTTGTATGGAAGTCTCATTGCCCCCTACTGCGTGAGCATGATGGGCTTCAAAGTCCAAGGAAACAGACGAAGAAGATTCGGTCCGAGTAATAGAATCACAACCCATCTTGGGGTTGCTCAGTCTCGTTGTGTCATTTGGTAAAGACCAAGTGTTATGTCGTGCACCCAAAAGGTAGCAGAAAGTACAGAGCCCAGTGACTCCCAAGATCCAAGTCACACGTTTTTTCTTAGATTCCAACTGGTGTAATTTGGGAGATCCACTGAAATCCTTCCCCATTATATCCTCCTGTATATCTATCCAACACAATCGTTAGATACTTCAAATCCCCTGCTAACAATTTCAATGCTTTAACGCCACCAGGTATTATCAGCTAAAACTTTATGGGGGCTGAATTTATCCTCGACTCCTCTCTTGGGTTCAGTCTACAAACTTTCTAGATCGCAACCCATGTGCTAGATCTCAAAAATCGGGAATTCCTAGATGGCAAACTAGTTTCCAATCAAGCGCAAACTGAATTTAATAATTTTTCTCAAAAAACGTGGGGAACATTCGAGCAAGGAGCCCTCGGCCATTACGCTTCCATCTTTTTGGTTAAACGATTATTAAAATCCTTTTTGAATGACATATGCTTTATAAAGAATATTTTATTAAAATATTCTCTATGAACAACTTTTGGAGTGATAAGAAGTATTTTTAGAATAAAATGATGGTTTTTTCACTTTTATTGGAGGGTAATATTGTATAAAAGAAATTGTCAAATTTTGA
>ML782915.1:570595-595221 GCA_009831015.1 Picea engelmannii
AAATTCAAGCACTCAGTTAATGAAATTCAAGCACAATGGAGCGCAAGTAATCAAGAAGCAGTGAAGATATTAAATTAGCAATCATATCAGCAATGCACAAATCAAGCTTGTAATGGAAGGATAATTGGACGTGACTTGGAGTCAAAAACATCATCAAATTTGAAGATCAACTCAATTTTGAATCATGATTTATTGTAACTTGCAAATAGTCCTTTTGTAAGTTTACTTGTCTTTATAAATCAAGTGAAATTGAATTTGTCATAAGGTGCATTTTCGGCTGAGCCCAACACCCTAGAGTCATTTTTGAGTCATAATTGACAAGGATGAGTACTTGAAACTCAAATAATTGTAAACATCAAGTCTTTGGGATGCATATTCGGTGGTAACCGACATCCTCAACTTCCTGGAAGCAAGTTTAAGCAAGGCAAGTTCAAGTGAGCGTGAATAGAAAGCGAGCATGAAGTTCAAGTGAGGGATTCAAGTGAGTGAGTTGCATATAATCCTTCTTCTATCGAGTCAAATTGTAATCAGGATCTACCTGCACAAGGAGACCTCATTTAGTGTTTTTAAAATGGATCGAATACTCGAATTATTAGAGTTACTGAACACTCTAATAAACACCACTGAAGACAACACTATGATATTGAACAAAGAAACTCTTCAATCAGTGCTAACTTGTTTGCAATTGACGCAAGCTAAAGTTAGACTTCTTCAATCTCTATCCCAACTATTGAATGATGATTTGACTAATCTCAAAAATCAGCAGCCAGTGAAGTGTTCTGAACTAGTTTATGTTCAGCACAACCCTCTCTATGATGATGATGATGATGATGATGATGTTTTTAATCAACAGTCAGTGAAGGAACAACACAGTGATACAACTTCAGAATCAGTTTCAGACGAAGTTGAATCTATTCAAGAACCTACATTTCAAGAGTTTTATTTTGACTTCAGTGAAGAAAACCTTTCAATGATGCATCAACATGCAGTAAATCCACTTCCATGGATTTCAAAGCAACAGGTTCAAAATACTCTTTCCAAGCCCATCATCATACCTTGGGAAGAAATCATTTACAACAAGAATAAAACAGGACTTGGATGTGACAAGGAAGTTACCTTTCATATTCTCGATTATTCCAGACCAATCAAGTTCCATAGTGTTGGATTCCTTCAAGAAGCTTCAACTTCACCTGTTCAAGTTCAACATCAGAATGATAAGTGTCAACATTGAAATCGAGTTGGTCACAAGGAGAATCAATGTTTTGATCTCCATCGTTGCCAACATTGTGGCAAGCATAACCATTCTTCAGATAGATGTTCAACACTGAAGAAACCTGCAAGATTGAAGATTCACTATGAGTGGATTGATCCTTGGAAATGGTCATCAACAACCAAGCGATTATATAAGTCTTACTGTAGAATTCAATCTCGAGTAAAGACCAATCTTGTATCACATAACATTTTTGTACCTCACATAATTGGTCCCCTTATGGCATAGCTTTTGAGCATGGCCCTCACGGGATGAGATAACATGTGGTTTTTTCTGCATGCCCACTTTGTGTTGTGTTGTACTCAAATGGAACAAGTATGGTACTCTCTTGAGCATAGAAGGGGGGAGTACAATGATGTAACACTCGTGCACCTTAAGGGGGGGAGTTCAAAATTCCAGTGAAGATGGTTCATGAAACCACTTATGGTCTCTCCTTTCAGCTGACAAAGGGGGGAATTGATTATGGAATTGAAGATGGTTGTTAGACAGAAAGTTTCGACAACAACAAACATCAAGTATGCCAGATGGGCATGAAATTTACCAAATGGGCAATTGTGGTCTGTAGATGACAGACTATAGTAGAATTATGGTTCAATAAGTATAATTTGAATCATATAGATTTTGATTTTGAGAGCAGTGATGTGAACATTTGGTTCACATAGATGGTCATTTGACCTAGCAGAGGACAAGAGGATCCTTCTTCATTGCAGCTTGGCATTTGATTGAGTTGTCAGGCATTTTCAGGGATGTGTCAAACTAGAAGTTGATTCACTTCTCTTGGTTCGCTCTCATCATATTGGATTTTACATTAAGTAAACAATTTGCATGCATCCTAGCTCACATGATTACATTGCGATATTTTCCAGAGATGACAGTTTTGACAGGATTATGGTTCAATGACTTGCAATTGAATCATACACATTATACATTGGGATGTTGTTGGACACCTAAAAGTGTCAAGATTGGTTAGTGGTTATCCAAAAACCATCAAATACATGGTATCAATTGGTTAGTTGTAATCCCAAACCACAGATTCAGAGAGCACTTTCAGTGATACACTGATAGTAGAGTGGTGATACTACATGTTCACCAATTAGCAAAAGGCATCAGATTCTTCTAGCTAAAATACTTGGCAAAATGATCAAATTGTCAAGCAATCAGGGAATGTTCAAATATTGCAGTTGTTTACTTCCATATCTCAGCTCTCTTCCAGTTCATTTCAAATGAACATGTTCAACATCCAGATTGGTAGTTTTTCAGGCAGTTCTTCATTGAGGCTCAGCACAGGAGTTTCAGTATGAAGACTTGGAATTGATACCAGTTTATGCTTTATTGTTGGTATTATTGATCGGACTTGTGATTGAGGGGGGGGATTGTTAGCCTATGGATTACCTTTACCAATCACTAAGTCTAAATTGTCACCTATATTTGTATTATTCATTTAGGATATTAGTAATATATCCTCAAGTGACGACTAATGAGTTAGTTAAGATTGCCTAGCCTAGTCATCATGCATGATTTTAGGATCTAGAGCAAATATCTCTATGAGGTGGCATCACCCATTGTACTATAAATATGTAACATTGGAGTGAATAATGTAGTGTTGGCTAGTGAGCCTCTTCCGCCATGTTGTTGTTCTTGTTTCTGATTTATCACATATGAAAGCAGTCTTATGTTGATCCTTAGGCTTAATCTGAATCTGAATGTACCTAGAAAAACCATCCATAAAATAAAAACCCTCACAACTCACACATTCATCAATAATCTGATCAATGAATGGAGTGGGAAAGTTATCTTTTAGGAAAGATTTATTCAAATCATGAAATTCCATGCACACACGAATTGTACCTTGTTTTTTATTGACAGGAACAGGGTTTGACACCCATTCCGTCAATTGAAATGGGTAGATGAAACTTGCCTTGATCTATTTCTCTACCTCAACCTTGATAGTTGTTTCCTTGCAAGGGTTGACTGGGTGAAGCTTCTGTTGAATAGTCTTAGCATCAAGGTAAGTCATAATCTCTTGTTTGACTATACGAGGGTCAATGCCTGGAATTTCCTCATAAGACCAGGCAAAAATGTTGCAAAACTATTTAAATAATTCATTGTACACCTGAATCTCTTCAGGGGGATAATTTGTTCCAATGATGACGTTTTCAACGACGCCAAGGATTTTAGATATTTCAATTGGAATCGTTTCAGCTATACTCGCCATGTTTTTTTCAGCATAGACTATGTGTTTGGCCAAAGGGTTAACAAGACAAGTGGCATCTCCATTCACGGTCGTGGTAAACTCTCATGCTTCCACTCTCCTAAGATTGCATAAAAGTAAGATCTATGGTGAAGATCATCCCAAGGTCTATCCAGCCCAGTCATTGCCTCTAACATCGCCTCACCGGAGGGAAATACCAAGTCCAAAGGATCATGAGTAGTAAGAGATTTTTTATCCCAAATAGGCTTGAGAACAGGATCTAGCTCCTAAGGGGGAGTCGTATCAGGGTTGGTTGAGGTTTGTTGAACAATGTTGTATGCAACCTCAGCTGGGGATAGGGGTATATCCATGTCAGGATTCCCTACCCCTTCCATCGAAGTCGATGGGGAACGTAAATTCCACGGATCATTAAAATAACTCATTCAAAAAGAAGCTACTTGAAAGACCGTAGCCTTAGGCTGATCAGGGAAAACCAAAATAAACTTGACATCATTCAAAGGTGGCAGAAAATAAAAAGTTCCCATCAAATATGGAAATAGTCCAGCACCTAGGTTGATAGTACCTTGTTGTGGGTTGTTAATCATTGAGACCATGGATGCCCCCAATGAAGGGTCTAGATGAGAAAAGGATAACCGATCAACAATTATTATCCGGCCTTCATGATGAAAACATAAGACACAAAAAATAGTGGATACAATCATTTTCATTGCGTAGGTCTAACTTCGTCCTAACAAAATATTGTAGTCAAGAGGCACATCGACTACTTCGACCTCTACGCACACAAATTTTCCCTCTAAATGCACAGGGAAGGAGGGGATTATTCCATGTGGTCTAAAAGAATGGTCATCAAATGCAATTAACAACGTTAGTGATGGAGACAACTCGGGTTGGCCAATGTCCTTCCAACACGCCAATGAGATAACGCAAGTCGAGGCACTCTCATCTACCACCGTGCGGAAAATTTTATGTGTCACAATTTCATGGCATAAACCACTACTATATGGAAAGCGACGTGGTGAGGAAAATGAGGTTTATAATTGGCAGGGTAAAAGACAATAGTTCCCGAGTTAGCTGACTCAGCAACATCTAAGGTAGAAAACAATGCTTTTCTCTATGAGGGGAAACTCTAGAGAACTTCTAGATCATACGTCGCACAAGGAGTTTGTGCCAGATCATCCACGATGGAGTAGTTCTGAGCATTCATTGCATTCGAATTATAATAATCCTTATTAAATGCAGCTTTAGGCATGTGAGTCATAGTTTATTCCATAGTCTTCTCAATATAAAGAGGAGACGATGGGTTGGAAGCTTCTTTTCCCTTCTTAGCAGATTCTGACATTCCATAATCGTGATCCCCGGTCTGAAGATGAGCATTTGATCTCATCATATATATGTTTGTAGCTCCATTATTAGAATTAGATGTGGGGGCACCCTGATTTCCCCCAGGAACGTTTGTGGATGAGGAAGATTGTGCCATACTTTTCCCTTGAGAAAAAGGGTCATTTAACACAACATGTTGTTGTTGTGTCAAAATCTTCTGGGCTTCCTCAAGCTGAGGGCATTGGTGAGTCAAGTGATTTTTCGCGCAAAGCTTACATGGAAACTTCACCTTCTTCTTCTTATTTTTTCCCTCACCAGCATTGTTAGCAGCCTTTTTATCCCTCTTACCATTCTTTCCCTTGGCCTTTATTTTTACCTTAGGTTGTTGGTTACCTTTGGGATTTTCCACCTGCATACTGTGTACTTCCGACGTTTGGGTTACGGGGGAAGCCAAACTAGAAGTATGGATGGCCACATTCTGTTGGAGCGATAACTATTGCAATTGGTTAGCCAACTAATTCATGGAATTTCTTTGTGTCGATCCTACTATACTGTCAGCATGAGGCCCAGACTTCGGTTTGGTTTTGTTAAAATTTGATCATGGTGTGTCTGGGAGAATCTCATGCAGGATACCAGATTGAGAATAAATCAGGTCTAGTTGTTGAGCTCTCATAATAGGCTCTTCCTAAGAGAACACTCTAGAAGTCACGACGTCTTTGGAGACACAGGGTACCAATCACTTCAGAAACCACTCAAGAAAAAATGTGGGAGGAACCTTTACTTTGATCAAGCTCTTGCGACGACGCCATTCTCGAATGTGATCGGAGATATGGATGGCCTGCATTTGTACGAAGTTTGCCAACAACTATGTGTCGGTATCGTATCTCACCGGTAATTGAAAATGGTTTAAGAAAACCATTGCCAGGTTGTTAAAGTAAGAATACTTCTAGCTATCGGGCTCGATATACCATTTCGCAACACCCCCTACGAGATTGTGTTGAAACAATCGCAACTGGACAAAGCCATCCTTCAACGATTTGGAGGAGCACCATAAGTGAAACATTGTAACATGATCACCTGGATCTTTACCAGGCTTGCCTTCAAATTTAGGTATGTCTTAGGGAAACTTAGTTGGCATAGGAGGCCAACGTGGATCATGATGGATCAGATCATTCAGCAACCTTAACAATTCTGTCAAGTTAAGAGTTTCCAGAAAAGGTAACCTAGGTTGCGGTGGATTTAAAGGAAAAGAGGAGCCTGTATTTTGATTGACACCAGGTTTCCAGGAAAATTTTGCTTGATGGCCAAGGTTCTGGTAAAAACGAAGGTCGCCTTAGCCAGTATAAGGAATTTGTGCTCTAGTCTGTATTGTCGATGGATTCAAATAATTTGATAACATACCTTGGGTAGGGATTGCTCCCTGCATGGTATTCCAGAGACTTTGGTTGGGGTTTCCCCCAGCTGATCCTCATGGCATAGGCATTGAACCTTTCCTGGGGTTCCACTCAGTGTGGGAGGGGTTTCCCCCGATCAACATCCCTTGCATAGGTAAAGATCCCTACCAAGGATTTCCAAGACCTTGAGAGAAGAAGGCTCTTGTCATCACTCCCTATGAAGGAACAAAGCCTTGCATAGGGTTGGGTTGATTGAAGAAGGGGTTTCCCCATAACGAAAAGGCAGACGAAGAGAAAGCATTGTTTCTAAAAGAACCAAACAAAGATAAAGGCATAGACCCAACCAGAGTCATATAGGAATGAGACCCATGGATCCCTCCACTAAGCAAGATGGAACTAGTATTAAGCCTGAATGGTTGTTGGAGATTACCTCCAAGTGAGGAGGAAGGAGGAGGGATACGACCCCCACCGCAAGGGTTTGCATTAAACGGTGCAGAGGTTCTCGTGAAGGATCCTTGCAAGGGAGAATTAGAAATCCTTGCCCAAAGACCAATAGTCTGTAGAGTGGAATAAGTTAAAGTCGAGCTTGAATCAAAACCTGGAATCCCATATGTGAAAGGAGCACCAGACACATTTTGCATAGTAGGAACAATGTTCATAGTCGTTGTAGAGACTATTCCATAGCCAAAAGTGGTAGGTGTTTGATTAGACACACTCCTTGTAGGTGAAGGTGGAGGAGGAGGTAAAACCCCCCCTCCACCCACGATTGGGATGGGAGTATGATGAATCCCAGTAGAAGTAATATTATTCTCTTCCATATCCAGTCACCTAACAAGATGACGATCAAGAGAAGTCAGCTCAGGAGGGACTACCTAAACAAGGATTAGCATTGAAAGATGAGTGATTGGAGGGTTTGCAGGCTTGGATCCTTCATCTTCGAGGTCAAAAACACTAGTCTCCTCCGATGCAAGAAAGTATTCTCTAGGAATAGGCTTGATTACAGTTTCCTATGGCCCGATAGTTTCAAAAGAACCCTCTTGATCTAGCCTTCGCTTCAGAAGTGGTGGAAATGTCTCCAAATTAACCAACAACATGCCCTAAAGCCTACACGAACGATGGAGTTGTTGATATTATACCTTGTGAAATGATCAATCGACACTCTAAGGTCAATATAGCAATAAACACAAAGCCCACACTAAAAATTTCCTAAAGGAAAATCAAGCAATCAATAGAATGGCAGGAAGAACAGTTACGCCAATCAACATTAGAGCAACTTACCGGTGCAAGTGTAACTCGAACACGGAAACACCCTCCAGGTATATTCTGCAAATTGTGATCTAACGTCTACCCTAGGTATTGCGGTATACCCCCGTAGTCACCTGTGTAAGTCCCTAATTAAAGGAAACTAGGTTGTCAGCTTGCAATCAGTTACCAGGCAGGTACAATTGGCAGTCGGGTTGATCGTAATGAGCGAGATAACAAAGTACGAAGCCTTTCAAGGGTACCAAAGGCAAATGGTCTGGAATACAATTGAGGATCCCAAATGGATTCGAGGTCCATGAAGCTCCGTACTCAAATGCGGTTAGAAAAAATCCCAATAATGACCCTCAATATATGATCCCCACTACGCTTGGTTCAACTTTGGAGGGGTTATCTCCTCTACCTTCCCTCATATGACCTCATGTTTAGCCCATGTGTTAGAGGGGGATCCCAACAAAATTTTACAAAAATGGACTTTTACACTCCCTATCACAGACTTTTAAGTTCATTTAAATGGCCTTGAAGAGTTTCCTCTCCACACCTATTCCAAGGCCCTAAAGCATAGACTACTTGGTGTACCTTATAAACAAAAAGTCTAGTTGATTTTAGCAATAATCGTTAGTTTTAATAGTTTGATTACTTAGGGGGTACATAAGTGAAACTCGTGGTGTTCTTGAGATATGAAAGAGAAGAGTTAATAATATTTTAGAACATTGTGTTGAAAGCAAGCTATGTTCTACAAATTAAAGAATGAATTTTTAATTTTGAAGGTACAAACTTTTCAAAATAAAGACCAAGATCCTAAAATGCATTTTTTCCTAGAGTTTTTTCGTTTCAAAATGCAATGCAACTATTAAAACTTTCAAGGAAAAATCCTAAAAGGAACTTTGGGTACATAGCTCTTTTCTTTTATAAAAATAGTCTAAGCTACGAACACCAAACAAACATGCATAATAAAATGAAAATGCAGTTAATAAACTACAACATTTTTTTTTTACATTTTATATGCTTAGAAATGAAAATAACAAGCAACTATATTTTTCTTTTTCAAATCATAATCAATAGAGAAGGATGAGAAAACAAAGACTGAATCGGATCCTAAGCCACTTCCTGAGAGCAAGGATTCACTAGAATCCATAGGACAACCTAAAGCTCACAAGTACACCCTTAACCTTAACAACAAACAGAAAGAGACAAAGAAAAATAAATATTTCTTTACAAGTTCATAGATAATTTGAGCCTTGAACCTATCTAAGCCACAGTCAATAGAGGCCCCTGAAACCTAGGGAGACCTGAGAGAGATAAAATCTTCCTAACATGAAAGAAAAGATTTTTGAAAAAACTCTTCAAGATGACTGAGACGCGTGTTGTGCATTGTCAGCCTACATATGTATGTTGGTTGTGTATAATACAGAACATGTATGTACGTGAGATAAGTATAGAACAAGGAACGTACATTGTTGAAAATTTTCAAAAAAGAAAATGATTCAGACAGAGAACTCAACTCAGGAAATATGGTAAGCACATGTAAGGTGACCAGAGACCTAAAACGACTCAAAATACTTCAACAAACAGGGATTAAAGCCAAACAAAGATATCCTAAAAAGACCTTAGAGAGACTCCCGAGTGGAGTCGCCAATTCTACTATGGGGCAAATCCCCCTAATATGGGTCTAGCAACTAGGCTGAGCCTTGACACCTTAAAAGACAAAAGATTCTATTATACCCCAAACCAAACACAACCTTATGATAATTAAGGAAAGAGAAAGAACATAGAAATGTGTACCTTAAGTCCTTATGATTGTTGTCGATCCCTTCCGATTGTTGTCTGCTCCAAGATTGTAGGCCTCCTCCCAAAGATGTCCTAAAACAATGCTACGGAACAAACTATGATAACATATGTTTAGTTATAAAGATTATCTAAAGAGTTAGTTATTCATGAAAAAATTCATAAACACAAACACATAGACATAAAAATCTGGGACAAGAAGTTTTCTCTTTTATTAATAACAAAATTGGAAGTTACAACCTAAATTTTGTTAGTAGCGCTCCACAAACCTCGCATGGGTTCCTTTGCTTTGTCTCCAAGTGCACTATTCCCAATATTATCCTCACCACCAACAAGCCAATATAAGGGAAAGGGATGTATGGTATAAGGAGGATGGATGGAAGGGAATGTTGAGGATGAAACTCAGAGAAAAATGCAGAAGGCTTGGAATACAAGGGAGAAAATTTGGCAGAGTTCTCTTACCTCTTGTTTGATATATCCAAATGACCCCCCTAGGGCCCTTTTTATATGATACAATGATGGTTAATTCATTGCTAGAATGAATACATGAGGTAAAATGGTGGCAAAACCTAAAATAGCCTGTAAACTCCGCCAAAAAGTGTGGATTTTATATATTTTTTTTCACTTTTAAGAGTACACACGTGATTTTAGTTATGTAGCAAGAGTATGTACGTGGGATGTTAGGAATGTAGCTAGTGTATGTACGTGGTCTCCCTATACATGAGGGTGTGTATGCCATGCAAAAACTTGTTTTTTTAGAAGAATGTCATCAAAAAGGGTTGACACATGTATGAATGAGTAGGCCAACATTCAAGATGCATAGTGGTGGAATTTTTAGTCATAACACCTCTTAATCCCAATTTCTCTGCAAAATGATTTGAATTCATCTGAGGTGAAATATCCTCCATTATCTAACCTCGGGGTATTTATCTTCCTTTCAAAAATATTTTCTACAGGAGCTTTGAATTCTTTGAACTTGCTAAATTCTTCACCTTTTGATTTCAATAAATAAATCCAAGTCTTATGTGAGAAATCATCAATAAATGAAACATAATATACATACCCGCTAAGTGAAGTGATTGACATCGATCCACACACGTCTGAATGCATGATGTCCAAAATTCCTTTGGCTTTGTTGTCACTGCTTTAAAACGGATTCTTCATGTTCTTTCCTTGTGCAAATCCTTTGCATGTTCCTTCATGATCCTCCTAAATCTCTAGAAAACATGTTACCATCTTGCTTACAATTGGTAATTCTTTGTAGTGTAAGTGAGCAAACCTTCTATGCCATAGCTCACTTGGATTTACTGTGTTGTGTACTAATGTTGAATCTAAGTATCCCTTTAACTTGTATAAGCCTCCTTCTTGGACACCAATCACAATAGCATCATCAAGAGTCTTTCCTCTTGGCCACATGATAACTTCGCCATTAATAAAAGCGACTCTGAATCCTTTCTCTTCCAATGTTGAGATGTAAAGGAGTTTTTTCTTCAAACTAGGTACATACAAGACATCCTTTATCTTCAAGGGTTTTCCGAAATCTAACTTGTAGGAGGTTTCTCCTACTCCTTTGATGGGATATTGACAGTCATCACCAAGCTTCACCTTATGAGGTGAATCTTTTTGAACTAGATCTGAGATAGAATCCTTGTAATCGGTCATGTGCTTAGAAGCACCACTATCAACAAGCCATGTGTCACTTCCATGAGTGAATGTTCATGTAAGAGATGATATCAATACATGTTCTTCACTTGAACCGTAATATTTTGTCCTTTTCTGAGTAGGTTCATCATCTTCAATGACATGAGCATGATGTCTCTTATTTTGTCCTTTTCTGGCCTGCTCTTTCTTGAGAGGACAATTTCTTGCAAATTGTTCCATCTTCTAGAAGTTGTAGCATTTGTAGCTTGAGTAATCCTTTTGAGACTTTCTTTACCTTTGAAACTACTTGGGGGGATGATCCTCTTTCCTACTCTTTTCTTGCATGTACTGCTAGAGCTTGATCATCATTTCCCAACTTCTCTTCTCTTGCTGCCAGTCTAGCTTCTTCCTGAGTGCAATATTGATTGGTTAATGTAGACATATCATTTCATGGATTCTTTCAAGGGTTACAATGATGCAAGGCCGAAGTTAGACCCTGCCAGATCCTTCTTAAATGTCGATAGAATTCAAAACCAGACTCGCAAATCACCCACATAACCCGATCACAGTACAAGTTTACATAGTATTAATGTGTGGGTTCCTTGTAGGTTCACCCACCGATCATTCACAGATCGATGGTTCACAGTGATTGTGGAACCCCAATGTGCTTGCTCTTTATCAGAGAGTTCAATCTCTGCAATCTGAAAAGTGCTCGCCTGACTCTTTTAATCATGGTCGTTGATCATCCACCCCGACGAGATCCACGGTGATGGTTGATTGCAGACTGTGAACTAGCACATCCGTTAATTTCTCCTTCGCGCTCCACAATGATTCTTGAACGACTAGTGTTTGATTTGTTAACTCTACTGGATATTCAAGTCGATCGAATGACTAAGATCGGTTTTCCCTCCGATGAACAACTCCCATTCATTTCCTCTGTCAGGTTCTTGATTAACTTGATTCGATCAGGGTTTTCTCCTGTGATCTTCACGATCTTGATCTGTAGCTGATCGAAGGGATTTATACAATATTACGCTTGCATTCTATCTAAAGGAGAGTTATAACCTTGATTTGGTAACATAAACATTTGATTATCGTAACATACAAGAATTCTTAAACACACAAAAATTAATTTGTACACACAAAAATTCGATGACAAAGAAACTAAATGCTTTTATTCATCATACAATCAATCTTTACTGCCAGAGGTTCACAACTCCATATTTCGGGTTCTCCTTCCTCAATCATGCCCTACTTGGGTATCCATGGCATACAACTGCCTTTCAAAATTTCATGCATAACATTAATACAATAACATTTCAGAAGGGATTATTATCCAATCCCTTCATACATTGTGCCACATAGGCATGAACACTTTTTATACATGTTCTGGATGTCGGCACCCTCTCTGATATTACCTTATCAATGATGCTTCCTGGGGAATTCTAAAGTCCCTTCAACAATCTTTCCACAACAACCTGCTCATAGTCATCCTTTGCTTGAGGTTGTCCATCATTGGCAACTATCTCTCTCAACAATTCCAATTTCTCTCTACCCATGACATACATCATAATTATGTTAGTCGTCATGTAAAAATAAAAGTGCAAGTATCACAAATTTTAAACCAATAAAACATTTTTTAGATATGTCCTAGCATATCTCTATACACTTCAACACGTTATCCGTAATGTTTGCATGAATGCAATACAGATAGTTCTCAATTGTTTCTGCAGTAATACAACCCTCACTATGGTGTCAAAACATTTACTTTCATCAGCATAACAACTTTCCCATCCCAGAGAAAAACGTAATACACAATAAGAAAAGAGTTAAGGGTCCTTCCCTTTTTCCAACTCCTTATACACAGCCTGGGACTTTCAACCCAACTGAGTTATTTCTAAGGCCTCAATGCCTTTTCTTACATGCTTTAAACCAATCCAACTCAATCAAACATACTCATTTATTTGTTCTCCCTTTTCTAGTTGTACTTGTTCTCACAACTGTTCATCTAAGACCTACAACTCTGTAAGCAATTCAAAGTTCTTAGGGTGGGAAAAGTGTTCCTCATTTTTCCTTTTCCTTGCTTTTGCAATTTACTCCCTGTTGGAATCTTCCTGCTCTTTTCCTTGAGCAGCCTTGGTTAGGCCTCACCCTAACCTTTTTGAATACATCAACATGCTTTAAAGGAAACTTTTTGTTCATAATGGATCATGAGCCTGTGCATCATGCACATTATATTTTCAGTTAGTCAGAATGGTCAATATTCCTTTATTAGTCTTCTATCCATACATGATGTTTTCAAAATGTAATTCAATATATATATGCTTGTAGCTCACTACTTAATTCTCGACAATCATTAAGGTTGTGACTTTGTCCTCCTAACAAAATCTTCACACAGTTCCTCCACAGAAAACCTCTCCAGCATGCAACTTCCTTATTGCATATCCATCACTATTTGTGTTGGCCTCAACCTTGAGTTAACTTCAGTTGTTTACCAAATTTTCCATAAGGAATATAAACATGCATCTTTGTCATGCATCCAATTTATGTATCCAGACATATTCTAGTTTTGTTACTTACATCCATGATTTACTTAACCATATGCATAATCATAAGCCTGTGTGTAGCTATCCTAGGTATATTTTTCAACTCACATACATCTTTTCATTAAAATCATTTAACTCGTGATTGTTCACCGTCATTCTCATGTGCTCTTCAAAGGCATAATCATTTGCCTCTTATCATAACAACAGAGCATCCTTTCTCCCTTACTCTTTCATCTATTTATATTATTCTTTCCTGAGGGAATGGAGCACATTCCCCTCAAGCTATCATTCAAAACATAACTTTCCTGACTCTTCAAAATGGATTCAACCATGCATCCATGGTATTCATTAAACTTTGGCAAGTGAAATTCTTTCCTCACATTCCAAGGCAGTCATATTATGCATGTTGTAAGCATATATTGATACAGGTGCATCAATTGCACCTTTAATATCATTCATATCTAATTGATATTATTATTTGTCTTCATGTCAAGAAGCCTCACAATGCATTAAACCCATGCACTAAAACATATACAAACATAGTCAAACATTCATCATGAAAGCTCATTGCTTGCACCCTTTCCATGTCCTTCATGGACATATCGAACTTCCAAACCCTTCTCCCAAGGATCTTATTTCCATTCTCATGACAAGTTCCATAGAGATACTCAACTTTGAGCTTCCCCCTCGGTTGGGAACTTGCATTCATTCACATGACATCCACTTGGCAGTGTAACAGACATAGTCATAACTATGTTTCCCCTTCTATAGGATAAAAGCTACCAAGAAAACACTCTTGCCTCAACTTCCATGAAAACATTTCCCACTCATAAATACAGTCTAGACAATTATAACCATGCCCAAGGTAACAAAACAACCAACCTAGCTTCCAACTAGTCTTGATCAGCAGACCTTCCGATCAAGGAGATCCTTTTTACTTGCTTACTAGGTTACTCCAACAATAATTTTCATTCATTATAAGTCAAGTGATTTGACCTTACCATTTCCATCAATCCTCTGATCATGAGAGATCATACACATATACAAGGTTTAATCCTTTATTGAAGCAGTAGTTATTACTACTACGGATCCTTTCAATCCATTCACATCCAAGTCTTGCTATTAGTGCCCATCAGTATAATACTACTCATGTAGGATTGGCTATCACTTCTCAAAGAAATGATAGTCTTCTTCTGCCATTGTCTAGCATGATTCAAGCTTGTTGGGTAAAATCTCAACTGAATTTTAATCTGCATCCTTCTACTCAAGGAACTTATGCAAAAAATTTATATTCAGCAGTAATATTATTAATAGGCTCATCTTAGCCCTGGTAACCTAATATTATGGTTGTAAAATAGCACGTACAATTGCAAAGTGAAGTCAACTTGTTTATTCAGAACATTAACAAAATACAGTGCAGATTTACAAAATATCTATGAATAGTAGCAGGTTTCATTCCTCTCTTTGGTAGAGGTTTAACTAAGCCTCTTAGGAATGGGTAAGATAGGGTGTCACCCCTAACATGAAGGATTCAAAATAGCCGAGCGTTAGGGTTCGTCTGGCGTGAGCGTTAGGGTTTGAGGTTCAGAGAGGCTCATGGCGGAGCCAGGGGGTGGGACCCCCGCCCCCTCTTCCACGAAAACGGTCGAAGAAGCATTCCGCAGGCTCATCCACATTCAAGAGAAGAAATCTTCTCCTCCGGAGATTCCGAAATTCATAAAGAAACTTGATGAAATTACTGAAATCGCTCTTCCTGAAGAGAATCCTATGAAAATAGTAGTAGCTCTGGCCAATCGAGGGTTAGTTGGATAGTTTATGGGACTGTGGCCGTCCACCAAAACAACAGACTATTGGATACAACAGAACTAGAGGCTGAACCTAGCAAACGGAGTAACCTGCTACCCAGTAGGAAGAGGCTATTTCGTTTTTGAATTCATTACCGAAGAAGATCGAGATCTCGTTTTCAGAGACGGACCATATTTCATGGGGTCCCAGGGACTCTATTTAAACAAATGGACTCCGGATTTCAATCCATTGGTGGACACGCCTAAGGAAGTGCCAATCTGGGTTAGATTGCTGAATCTCCCAATACACTGTTGGGATTTCGAATCACTGCAAAGAATCGGAAACGGAGTAGGCAGGTTCATCGACAAAGCAGACAATAAGGGTCAGTATACATGCGCCAGAATTTGTGTGGAGGTCAACCTGGAGGCAGGGCTCCCAGAAGTTGTCAAGTTAACTGTTGGATCTTGGACCCACTATCAGAAACTGGACTACGAACACTTGTCGTTCAAATGCAGAAACTGCCAGGAACATGGTCATTTTCAAAGGAACTGCCCCAAATTACAAACCGGTGGGACGGAGGATGCAGATGGCTGGCAAAAAGTTAGGAGAGGGAGGAACTCGCAGAATACTAAAATCAGAGACAAGTCGCATCAGGAGTCATCCAAAGAAGGTAATCCTACGCACAATACTCAAGAAAATCCGCAAACTCAAGATCCCACTATAGGTATTGAAGAAGGAGGAAGAAAACAACCATGAGCCCCAGTGAGCCCTAGCACAGGAGCCAAAAGCATAAGCTCGAGCAAGGACGACACCAACCTGGATACTAACACTGAGGCCGAAACAGAGGAGGACGATGACACTGAAGCAAGTAGCCCAAAAGGAACACCTGATCAGCCAAAAAGAGGAAGAAAGACAGAGAAAAAAAGACGAGAAGAATTGTCCTATAAGGAGGTAACTCTGGGCACTCAGCACACAATTCTGGCTATGATAAATACTAGACAGGGATCGAAACAGGGGAAGACGCCGAAAGGTGCTCCCCTTCCTCAAGCAAGTAAATAATGCAATTAGTCTCATGGAATTGCAGAGGACTTGGCAGCAAGACAAAAGAAGAATCCTTGAGAGACTTATCAAGGTTAGAAAGACCTGAAGTCCTCCTTATCCAGGAGACGAAACTTGAGGAGGAAGACTTCCTCCGGGCAAGCAGTCTTTTTTGGAAGAAAGGTCCAGGTCGGGCAGTCAGCGCCCGAGGTGCCTCGGGGGGAATAACAACCCTCTGGGACTCTTCAAATATCGAACTAATAGAAGAAGCGGCAACCACTCACTGGATCTACACTAAGTTGCTACATAAAGGATCCGGGCATCTGGTAAGTCTTTTTAACCTGTATGCTCCTGTTTCAATTAATGAGAAGAAATATTGTTGGGATTCCTTAGCCCTTTTCCTTAATCAAAGAAATCTTGTAAACATTATAGTGGCAGGAGATCTTAACGTCACCCTCTCTCAAGGCGAGAAGAAAGGGGGTTCGATAGTTAGAGATCCTGCTCGGGAATGGGTTGAAGATCTAATCTCAGAATGGGAACTTGAAGACATTATCCCAATAAATGGAAAATTTACTTGGTCTAATAGGCGTTTAGGGCCAGGATACATTGCTGCCAGACTTGACCGCTTTCTTGTTCAGTCCTCCTTCCTCTCTCTTGGACTGTTAGCCACCTCCAAAGTCCTGCCCCATTCCACTTCCGACCATAAACCTGTATCCATGTCTCTTCTCCCCCCTTCAATTCTAGGTCCTCTCCCCTTCAGGTTCAGCCCCTCTTGGGCGCACCAGGAAAACTTCCATTCTCTAGTCCTCCGCTCCTGGAATCTCTCAATCTTGGGTTCCCCTTTCTTTGTATGGGAAGAGAAACTTAGATTCCTCAAATTGAATCTAAAGTTCTGGGCCAAACACCTCGGAACCCCATTGGAGGAAAAGAAAAAAATTCAGGAAAATTTGGAAAGGCACCAAGCAGTCATGGAAGAAATTCAAGTTTCCCAGAAACTCCTTAATCAGGAATCTGAGATGCAAAGGAAGTACCATAAAATTTGCAGAGAAGAAGAAAATTACTGGAGAATTAAATCGAGGGCACTTTGGCTCAAAGAAGGAGATAGAAATACCTCCTTCTTTCATAAACAAACCCAAGCAAGAAACAACTATAATCATATTAGTGAAATCCAGTGGCAAGGCCAAATCTACACGGATCCTGAAGATATCAAAGATGCAGCTCATTCCTACTTCAAAGATCTTTACTCAGCCCCCGAACAAGAGGATTTGGAGTTGAACTCTTACCCGTTCTCAGAAATTCCTAATCTGGTTACAGAAGAGGACAACAAAATTTTGAACAGACCTATCAGCATGAAAGAAATCAAGAAAATTGTCTTCAGAATGAACCCTGATAAGGCACCAGGACCGGATGGGTTTACCCCCCGCTTCTTCATCCAATGCTGGGATACCATCAAAAAAGATTTAAGTAAAATGGTCATGAGATCGCAGGTCTGCAATAAACTCGGTGGCGGCACAAATTCAACCTTCCTAGCTCTAATTCCAAAAGAAAAAGGAGCGAAAAACTTTGCCAGATTTAGACCGATTTCCCTATGCAACCGCGGATATAAAATCATCACTAAAATAATCACAAATAGGATTAAAAATATCCTGCCAAGACTGATCCCGGAAAATCAAGGAGGTTTTGTTCAAGGAAGGCAAATTTTAGACAATATCATCCTTGTCCAAGAAGCTATTCACTCCAGTTGCAAGAAAAAGGAAAAAGTTATGGCAGTTAAGCTCGATTTAGCCAATGCTTTTGATCGCGTAAGGCATGACTTCCTATTTGCAGTTATGCAGAGATTTGGCTTCAATCATCAGTTCATTAATTGGGTGAAGGCTTGCATCAAATCTCCCTGGATCGCTCCATTGATAAGTGGTCGCCCAGCCAAGTTTTTTCAAGCCTCCCGAGGTTTGAGGCAAGGGTGTCCTCTTTCCCCTTTGATGTACGTTATTCAAGCTTCAGTTCTCAGCTTTCAGTTGCAAAGTGCTCTTCATAACAGAGCCTTCTCAGGCATCAAAGCAGCCCCCTCAGTTAAGGAAGTCAGCCACACTTAATTCGCCGACGATACTCTTCTATTGGGGGCGGCCACTCTGAAGACAGCAAGGAACCTCAAAACAGAGCTAGATATATACAAAACATACTCCGGCAGCGAGATTAATTACCACAAAAGCACGATATATGGCTGGAACTGTAATCCCAGAGACATGCTGCAGCTAATTCGGGTTTTAGAAATGGAAGGAATCATGGTCTGGGATAAATTCAATTACCTTGGAATTCCAATTTTCAAGACAGCCTCTAAAGTCGCTCACTAGATGCCCATGGTAGACAAACTCAAGTTTAAAATCCAAGCTTGGAGAGTAAACTGGCTCAATAAAGCAGGTAAGTTGGTACTAATGAATTCAGTCATAATTAGTCTTCCAGTCTACCAATGCTCGGTTCTTCTCGCCCCCAAGACCATCTCTAATAAAATAGATGAGTTGCTTCGGAATTTTTTTTGGGAGGGAGGTAAGAACTGTGAAAGAAAGTTTCATCTAGTCAAGTGGGACAAAGTTAAGAAACCAAAGATGGAAGGAGGATTGAATATCAGGGATGTGGCTGCCCACAATATAGCCATGGGAGGAAAGATGCTCTGGAACATGATAACAGGAAAGAGAACCTGGAGCAAGCAAGTACTTAGGAAAAAATATTTCTCAGGAAGCCGGGACAGATGCTTGGAGAAGCCCATTAAAACGAGAATAGGTTCGCCTATCTTCCTCTTATGCCAAAGAGCCACGCCCCTCTTCAAGACTCATCTAACCTGGATCCCGGGGAATGGCTCAAAGATAAGTATATGGGATGACTCCATCATAGGAGATCTGCCCCTCTCGGACCTAGGAGAAATCGAGAATATCAAGGAGTGGATGTTGCATAAAAATTGTAGAATGCTTTGGGACATATCTCGTTGGGAAAACGATGTCAAGAGATCCTGGAAAGACTGGAATCTAGGCAGCTACCCAGATGAACTCAACGAGGAAGCGACTACCCTGCTGGATTTACTTCAAGGAAAATCGCCTGTAAGTGCTGGAAGTAGAGACAAAAGAGGATGGGGAACAAGCTCAGGGGTTTATACTGCAGTTGTTGGTTATAAGTTAGTCTCTGGTGTCCCGTGGGCTCCTCCCAATCCTGGGCCGTGGAAAGGCCTTTGGAACTTTCCCTCTATCCCCAAAGTCGACCTCTTTGCCTGGACCATTATGCATAACATCATCTTAACCTTCGACAATCTGAAGAGAAGAGGCTGGGAAGGGCCCTCTCGCTGCCCCCTGTGCATGCATTCAGAAGAAACTATTGCTCATCTCCTTTACAACTGTGAATTTTCCAAAGAAGTCTGGGAGCTCCTTGTGGGTCCAATAGCTTCTAAGATTCCAACTGAGAGTAAGGAGCTTTTTAATTGTTGGTTGTCCCTTTCTCCGTTTGACTTAACAAAAAAGCACCTACTCAAAACTATATGGATGTGGATACCAAAATTCGCCTGTTGGAAGATATGGCTAGAGCGAAACAACAGAATTTTTAAAGAGGAAAGACGATTGCCAGCCCAGGTGGCCATTAAAGTCCAAACCATGATTTCAGAAGCCATAAATGCAAAGCCTTCCATCCAGAATTCTTCCCTGATAACTGAGGAAGAAGAGAGTTGGCTCAAGGATTTTAAACCAGTTCACCAGAATTACACTCAGTCCACTCCTTCCAAATTCAGAAATTGGGAAATTCGTTTGTCGGAACAAGAATTCCTGAAGTGGAGGTCGACTCTAGATAATTGGTGGCTCCTATTTGATGGAGCCTCGAAAGGCAACCCTGGCAGGGCAGGAGGAGGAGGAATCCTTCTCGAACCTAATGGCTCAATTAAAATATCCTTCGCCTGGGGTCTAGGTTTTGCTTCTAACAACCAGGCCGAATTCTTAGCACTCTGGCAGGGGATAAATCAAGTTCTCAAGCTGGGTATTAACAAAGTTAATATTGTGGGGGATTCTAAACTAGTAGTGGACGCCATTAACCTCAATAATCCGCCAAAGGATATGAGGTTGGCCCAGTTACACAAAAAGACATTCATCCTCTTGGATCATCTAGCAGAGTACAAAGTGTTTCATGTGCTCAGGACGTTGAATGGAGACGCGGACAAAGAGGCGAATCTAGGTTCACTGCAAAACAAAGGACAACTGACAATCAATGGGACAATCTTCCATCATCTGATTCCCTAAAATGCAGTGGTTGCTGAGGCGAGTTCTATCAAATCGTTCTGGCTTCAGTCAGGAAGGACGGCAGTCCACCCCCCTCGTAGGACGGACAAGATCTCAGCGCGGAGATATGGATTCCGATTTCACCCGTGAAAAACAAGATCAGGGTCAGGGGGATTTGCTGTTAAAAGACCCTCACTCACCTTCACTCCAGCCAAGAAGACGGACGAACAGGTCGCAGGAAGCAAGGAGAAGAATCGTTTTGAGCATAGCAGTCATGGATTCGGACTCAAAAACCCCCCTCACACCCAAAGAACACATAGAATTGATCAGAGCCGAACTGGAAAGCATCAGGGCATCCACCAATCAGCAAAAGTGGGACAATCTGAAGTTCGAGATGGAGGACCTCAAAGATGAACTCTCAGATGAAATTCACGCTGGCCTGAAAGACGCAGCCAACCTAATGGGAGATTTAGGAAAGCGCCTATGCAACCTGGAGCAGAAAGTGGAGGAGTTAACCACAGCTTTCAGCAAGATCTCAGAGGCATCTGCAGAAGCGGCCACCAGTAATGGAAACAAAGGAAAACGCTAAGAGCGCAGCAGCGATTTCATTTTTGCCAGGAGCCCCAGCCCATATTTTTAGTTAGACATAAGCAGTCTATGTCTAGATGTATGGCATTTCTAGGAGTAAACTATTGTAGATGGTAAAAGAATTCTGGCTGGAAATTGTGATATAGAGCAATAGCTCTAAAGAAGATATGTAACGGTTCGGCAGCCCTCTCTGCCATATTCTAAATAAAGCTCCATACCCGTTTATGTTAAAAAAAAAGATAGGGTGTCACCCCTTAAAGTCCTCCAATAATATTTTTTTTATGCAACTCGTGCATCAGCCCAAGCAGGCCAAGTGTTGTTGCCATGTTCTGATACAAATTTGTAACACACCTAACCCTTAAGTACCCTTTCTAGGAATGGGGCATCATAATTTCACTTACTTTAGTCATCTCAAATATTCTCTCTGAGGTCTTCATCCTTTTCTACTTGCCTGTAGCTTTCTAACGACTATTACCGAGCTCTAAACAGACCTCTAGTTTGCAAGATATGGCCTCCCGAATTTCTTCGAGCATTATTGGTTGAGGGTCACGTGGAATCCACATGGATCCCTCTCATTCGTACCCTCCTCAAGCTCCTACAACCATGGTATTAGCCCATCCACCATCCAATCCAATTGTGGGTTTTGATCTTCATCTGACACATAAGCTACAGGGGAGTTCGGCGTTCGGCACTTCGGTGCTAAATGCCCCTTTTCCTTTATGCACGCAAATCCTCCAGAGTCTCAAATTCCTGGACTTCCAAAATGTTTCCACATAGCTCTGGCCTTCAACCCTTTCAACTTATCCTCAACACCACACTCCAAACCTCCGTAGTCTCGAAGTCCCAGACTCCCGAAGGACTCACTCTCGCATGTGGATTCGTACTGGATACGAGGGAAAATACAGGTTGGTCCCTCATGATCCTCCCACCAGATGGACCAAGCAATGAGTTCCATATGTGATATGTGGATGAGGAAGTGATGACACGTGGCCCCTTCAGAGGTTGACACATGTCACATGTTAATGGGCACAAAGGGTTTGTAATACACACAAATCCAAGTGACATGTGGCACATCAAACGTGGGTCCACGTCACCTTGGGTGACGTTAGCATGCCACGTCACCTCGGACGGACAGCCTTCCAAACCCTCTGATCTCATGGTCAAGATGCGTCTATGTAGACCTATGGATTTACAGCCTTTGTCGCTTCGCAACTTTGGTGTTGGGGGATTTCATGGGGTAACCCTCTCCTTACTCCCGGAGTAGGTCAAAGCCGAATTGACCATGGAGTAGATCCAACGGTCATGAGTGGTCCCGAAGCTCCTCTAGATCGATGGCTCTCATTAATTCATGACTTCGACGTTCGGGGTTTTTTACGCTACAGAAATTCCATTCTCCTGAAGTGGGACTTCGCCGAAGTACCATATGCGAAACCCTCCACTGGTTGAACGGACGATCAAGAAGGGTCCCTGACGGACTCCCTAGATCAACGATTCACAACATTTCGCGACTCTGGCATTCGGGGGTTTTGGGGTTGTGAAGTTGTGACATTCCGGAGTTCCGAACTCCTGGAGCTCTAAAGCTAATAAGACTTAGCGCCATTCGGACTAGCACAAGGTTCCCAGACCTTAATCATATGGGTCCTCCAAAAATCATCATGGGCTACATGTTTAACTCTTGGCTGGGAATTTGTTAAAGCCATGGGAACGAGCCCTTGGTCACACAGGTGAAAGGTCAGAAGGGTACGACCCTCGGTTTCATTCTACAAGTGTTATACCTCCTGAGCTTGCAAATACTTCAAATGAGGTGCGAGAATACTCCTTGTGCTTCTCGCAAAATTTTAGAACTTAGAGAGTTCTTAATCCCTGCACATCTTGCCAAGTTTCTACGCACCTTCACACTACCTCTCCTAAGCTTAATAGATCCCTTTCTTAGGAGATCCAAATGAATGGAAGTGAAAATATGCACATATGAAAATTGGACCTATGGTTAGTAAAATCACAGTTCTTTTCCTTTAAATCGATCCACTACAGGAGGTTCTCGTACTTACGTATACAAATCATATTCGACCATATAGGTCCTTAATTACTTAAATACACGACCAGGCCAAATGAAGAGAAAACTAGTCAAGTCATCAAACAAACATGTACATCCTTGAAACATTCACGGGATATTCAACCTTATTTTACAGTCACAATCATTTTTGTAAGGTATGAGAATACTTATCTATTACAAAATGCAACCAACTAATTGATTGTGGGTGTCCGCCTTTCCACCCAACCGTAGGCTAAGAGGCATTCAATATTAGCGCTCTGGCCACCCCCGTGCCAAGCCATGATATCACCAAGAAAATTTATGCCATTACTCAGAGATCCTTTCTCTATCATGCCCTCAACAAGGTTTATCAGATGCTCCCTCAACATCAAGCTCACGATCTTTCGTTTAGGTCAGGTCTTCTGCAAGTTCTCAAGGATCCATTTCCTCCATTTTTCCCGTAACCAAAACTATTTTATCATGTAGTTCTTCCTTCAAGTTTGGAGAACTTCACACGTTCCTCCTGGTCGCGCATTCCCTGCCTAGTGCATCTTTGTGTTGTATGTTATCCTGCATGTGTATATGCTTCACGCCTTTCTCCTCCTCAGGAAGGTTTTGGACTTGTCTTGTTCCTCCTGTCAGAAGGAAACTTGGGTTAGTCTGGGTCTGCAGGAAAAAATGCCCTCTATGGTACGTTGGGCTGACAGTTTTATGTTTCCTCAGCCAGACCCTCCATGCTTCCACTTAAGGGGGTAGTTGATTTTTCAACCACCAGTCCTTCTTTCATTAACTGATTTCTCCTTGGGATCAGGATGAGACTTATTTATTTCTAACAAAGAGAATTTGGGTCATTTTTACATAATGAACCCTCTCTACTATTCTCTCGCTCTTTTCCTCTAGTGATATCATGAACAATACTTAAAGGCTTCACCCCCACAGTGACTCATTGGCAATCTAAACAATAATACATTTACATCGTTCACGTACCATAGCATGGTAATCATAATTAATGATTAATTACAAGTTGGGGGAAACAAGGGTGTTACAGTTAAAATATATCACGATGCATTAAGTTGAAACATTTGTTACTTCAAGATGCTTATATAAAAAAAACAAGTCCAAAAGACTTATCTTAGAATGAGAAGAGTTCAAATGTTGTTAATGTTTTTTGGGTGAATCTCCAATATCTATTAGTTATTGATATGATTAACTATGTTTCTAGGTGGATGGACATCCATGTCTTTGAATTATTATTTTTTCTTTGTTAAAACGAAAAAACGTATACCTACATTATTTTAATTGATACATGTATAATAACTATTAGAACTAAAAGAAATGCAATAAAGTAACCATCCATTTGAATTTATACAGATTATCACTTTTTAGTAATTCACATTTTATTAATATTTTGTATGTGTGACAATGTTTAATATGGTTAATAAGATTTGATTTTTTATATTTTATTGTGATTGACAAATTCAATGATACTTTCAATATTTCTG
>ML782915.1:595427-645590 GCA_009831015.1 Picea engelmannii
ATATTTATTTATTTATTTTACAGTAACAGTTAGAGGATTTTTATATTAAAAACAGTGGACCTGCCACTGGGTTCGATACATCGATAAAGATTTTCTTGTAAACAGGAAAACAAATGCCTGAAGATCCTAACACATGACAAATTATGGGAACCAAACTATTTTAGCGAGCCGGAACGGTTTCACGTCATTACATCATTTCTAGCTTGGAAGTTTTTTTTCTTTTTCACCATCCGCCATTCACTGCCTTGGTCCTGAGGGTCTTCCTCATCAGCTAGGTCTGCCCATCATGAGATACAGGGTTCCGGCTGGGTTGGCGACTTGGGAGTGGCTTCTGCCTTAGCTTTCCCTTTAGCAGGGGCTTTGATTTCGGCTTCAACTTCTGCTTCTTCTGTCATTCCATGGGCTTTACTTTCAGAGTGCGGCTCCGTTGGAGCCCCCGTCCACCAGGTGGGTCTTTGGCTCTTGGAAGACCTTTTTCCGGGTATTTTTTCACAGTTGCGGGCTATGTGCCCTATTTTGAAGCAGTTCCTACACTTGAAACTAAGATTCTCATAATCGATTTTTTGGTTCCTTGAGTAGTCCTTTCCTTGAAGAATTATTTCAGTTGGGAAACCTTTGGTGAAATCCATTCCTACACAGATTCGAGCGAAGGTGGAGAGGGCTAGCTTGGAATCAGGGCTTCTGCATAGGAATTTTCCAAGGCCATTTCCAATAGATTGAAGAGACTCGTCCCCCCAGAAATGCATGGGCAAGTACGGAAGTCTCACCCAGACTGGAGTTGAAGAGATACAGTCTGTGGAAGGGTCGAAGGCAGGGGTCCATAGTTGCATGGGCAGGCCTGCTCTGCCCCAGAACCAAGGCCCGGAGTTAAACACCTTGTCTCTATCGCTTGTAGATTCGAAAACTACCACCAAAACCCCCTTTGCACAGGAGCAGGTAATGACTTCTCCATCTAAAAGTGGGTACTAGTTGAAAGAGATCCAGGAGAAGAGCTCTGAAATATTGGGCCAGAATTCATTAAACCTGCAAACCAAAGCGTGCTTGTTGTAATGGCGAGCGTGAGTTAGGGCTTCCTGTGGCATTTGAATGGAGACTGTTGGAGCTTCAAGAACTATTGCATGCAGCCCGGATGGGCGACCCTGACGAGAGGTAGCCTCAGGGGTTGTTGCATGCAGACCATAGGGGTTTCCCTGGCGTGAAGCCACCTCTTTGAAGGAGGAGGATGGAACCGGAGGGAGAAGTCCTGAAGTCACCACTGACGAAGCACCAGGGGGAGCGCATCCTTGAAGGGGAGAGAGCGGCCTGGAAGAGGGAGCTGAGGCCAAGGGAGGAAGGCCAGCAGTTGTCGCCGCGACAGCACCAGGAGGGGCGTCGTCGTGCTGAGAAGGGGAGGGGGAAGCCGCCATGGGTACCTGAGGAGATCTGCGGTAGCTTCGATGGAGGAAGATGGAGGGCAGGAAGGCCACAAGGTCGACGACCTGCTAGAGAACCAGGAGTGCTTGGGGATCCCTAATCCCTAATCACTGCGAAAAACATATGACCGCGGTTACTGTTGTAATCATAGAAATATTATTCTTATGGACAACTTTATTTTCATATGATGAAAAGATCTATACAAATACAAAGACTTGTAAATGAAAAAAAACATATTTTTTGTGGATAATTCTATGGAAATTAATTTATGGGACAATGAAAATATCTATAGAATTACAAAAACATATAATTATGAAGAAATGAATGACGAACCTTGTGGATTATCTTAACACGCTACCTTAATAAAATATGATGACTTTTATTTCATTATAGTGGTGATGCCCAATCCCAAGGCAAACTTCAATTCCTTTTGTCCCTCAAGACCATATATAGTCCCTTCTCACCCCTACTCTATGAATTAATATTAATAATGTGATTTGATTTAGTTTTTTATTTACTCAAACATGTATTATTTTTTATGAAAACAAATATGTTAGTATATTATTTTTTAAACATTTTTTAATAAAAAAAAATTATTTTCCAAATTTGTATCATAAAAACAATGCTTAAAGTAAATTATTTTTTATTTTTTTTTCATTTAAATATATTTCGTTTATTATAATTAATAAAAATTGTATCCATATTATTTTGTTTATTGAATCTATTCATTTTTTTAAATCTACATGTATCTTGCTAGGTTGAATAAGTTAATGATTAAAATTAATATTATGTTTTCTATGTTGTATGCATATTTTATATTCATATGTATGATTTTTAATCAACAAATTGCATTTTTTTTAATTTAAAATTGTTTTTAATAATCAAATTTAATAAAAAAAATTAATTAAATCATTTTGATATTATGTTTTTTTTTCATTGAAAATAAATGCATTTGAAAAAAAAAAAAAAAACTTATTTTCTATAGAAACAATATCTTAAAACGAATTATTAAATTTTATTTTATTTAATAAACTATTTTTAGTATAATAATTAATTATATTTTTTTATTTGTCGGTACTCTGTTTTTTATTATGATTTTTATGTGTATGTATTTGAAGTGTTGAAAATATTTGAAAATATAAAAAAATTATTTTTTGCTAATTTAAATTAATTTGGCTCTCCTTTATAGTATGAAATGGACACATCATGGAAAGAAGATGGTTTTCCTCTTATTTCTTTTCACAGACAACATGGGGCAAGTTCTATCAACCATAGATGTAGTGATAATTCAAAGGGTAGATGTTCATGATATATTCTATCATCCTATGTTTAAGATTATAACTTTGTCATTAATCCCGCTTAGATATGTTTGTCATTGGTTCCATATGTTGTTATTTTTGTTGCATCACCACATTAATAATTGTTGATAGTGGGACTAGATCGACTACAGTTTTTCCAACACCCATGCCTCTAGTTTTAGTCTCATTTGATATGTGCATTTCCACTCTAGACACTAAGGGAATCCACATCACTAACACTCAACTCTATTCTCTTTTTATGTGGATCATCAAGATGAGCTCCCTGAGAGGGGTGTATGTTGTAAACATGCAACGCTTATCCCAATCAAAAAGAATCCAATGATATCCAACTTAGCTTCTAGGATATAAGGAGACATTACTCATTTCTAGTTATCATTTATTGTATGACTTGTGTGTAGAGCATGCAATTAGGAAGTAGTTGCATAGTTCAACCCTCGGGCTACCTGTAAGAGATTTTTTATCATTTCTTTCACAACACTTATGTTGTGTGCATCTTGAGTGGAACTATTGTATTCCTACATAAAGGTCAATTGGATAGCCTAACAGACTATGCAATTTTTCCCTAGAAATTATCGCTCTCTCTTGTTGTTTTATTCTTGTACCAAACGATTTTTTCTTAGAAGTCATTGTTCTCTCTTGTTGTTCTATTCTTGTACTATTTCTAGGTTACTCTCTTCTTTAGGCTAGTTCACTTCACCTCTTAGTTAGGTTTTTCTGGTTGAGAGGTCAAAATCACATCACTTGGCATCAAAGCATCGGTCTAGGCCCTTTTTTTCTTCATATTGTGCTTCTAGGCTCAATTCCTCACTCAATAGACTTCATTTTCAAGGGAAAAATTTTAGATTTGGTTTCTTTGGAATGTGCGCTCCCACCCATATCTACATTGGAACCTACTCTTACCAATCTCCTTGCTTTGGTTTCAAATTAAAGTGTAATCCATACTCCGACAAGAAAACATCATTAGTTCTAGTTCATGGAATCCTAGCTCTCCCACCTAGATATCACTAGATGTGTTTTTAGGTCAGTTATTCAATATTGTTTCAGTTTAACATTTTGGGTTTTCAATCCTCTCATCATAATAGTTTATCTTGGAACTTCTCTTCCATTATTGGCATGGCCCACTCTAGCATCAACATTCCTCTAGGACACTAGGGTGGCTCTCTCAATTCCACCCTTAGCGTCCTTGCACATAGTGCACTGGGAATCTTCAACCCTAGTCATTGTCATTTTTTCCTCTCAAATTCACTCATGGCTCATCAAAAATAATCCTTAGCTAATGAGTTTTAATCTTCTCGTGCACCCTTGCATTTAACTCATGAAATTTCTACAAGATTTCCTTTGTATGAGATGAAAACCCTCCATCTTCTAGTTGGATAGAAAGATTACCCTACCAAAATATGGAGGTTAGATTAATAGAGAGACCTTGGATTCCTGGATTTGTAGCCTCATAGCCTACTCTAATATTTTCTCTAATATGTCCCCCCCTGGAACTCCATATGAGGTACTAATTGTTAAATTTAATTTCAATTATTATCGCTTGTTAAGTTTGAGGTCACATTACTTGAAAGAAGTTTCCTTGACTAGGCCTTCCAACATGCCTTCACTATTGAATGAAAAGTTTAGAGGCACCCTAATTTTCAAACCTATAATAACCCTCACTCACCTCCTTACCCTAATTTCCATAGCTCTCTTAATAGTCCTAGACCTTCAACCCTTGTCAACAAATCCCTAAATTCAATAGCACTTCTTCTAATAGCTCCAAGTAATGGTGTAAATTCCATTAAAATCATACCCGTACTACAACCAACTGCCATGCTTTCAAATCCTTCCCCTCCTATAGATCCCAAATTTATTTTGTTTCCCAACCCTAGAACTGTGGATTCATCTCCCCTTTTTCTCACCCAAGACAACAACATTCCTTCTCCTAGCTTCTTTTTCACTCATAAATGCTAGATTAAAGATCAGTTGACCACTATCCTACTTGACAATGGCATCCAAGATAATCTCATCTCTCATGAATTTGTGTAGCATTTTCATCTTCCCACAACCCCCCATTCCTCTCCCTATCATCTTATTTGGTGTTGAAGGGCCCAAAAGACCTGTACAAGTAGTTAAGGGAGAACGCCTGATGACATGTCCCAAATAGACCTACTCTCGTTTGGGGTGGAGTTTTTGACCAGAATATTGGCCTGGTTGCCACTCTAAACTAATTATCTAAATATGAATATGAGAACTTAATGTTCTTTGATGAATTAAAATTCTAAAGAATTAAACTAGACTAAAAATGATTACCTATTGTCCTAAGATGCATTCCTAATTTATTCTATCCTATCATGATCAGGAGCCAACTATTATAAAAAGTACAGTTAAACATAATATTACTTGCACATAATTAATTTGTAGAAGCAAGGAATAAATAAATTTAACAATACAATGAGTCAGATACAAATAATTGATTCACCAACCTATTATATTGTTGTTGCACTTAGTATGAAAATGATGGCAACAATGGATATACAGTATATTAGTCTATAAAAAGTTCATTTAACTAAAATCCATACATACACAGAAATAAATATGCATACACAAAAAATTCTCATTCATACACATTTATACCAACATCTCCAAAGGTGTCTCTTGTTCAAAATAACCACACAGTAGTAGTACTATATTGATACAATCCAAGTCCAAAATCTTTTTCTCATTTACAGTCATACCTTTTATAATTATCGAGTGATTGTTTACATTCTCTAGATTCAATCATAAGTAAAGGGCAATTTACAAAAAGCAGCTCTTTGCATTCCTATCCTTATTAGGATTACAAAACAGAGAAGGTGAGACATGTGGAGCAGTTATGAAAATTAGGATCATCATGAGTTCTTCTGCATCTGGTCCCGATATTCCTTCCAGAGTGAATAATTTTCCATGATCTTCTTTAATTTCTCTGACTGCATCTTTCAATGTCCAACTCCCTGTCACAAACTTTGGTGGAAACTTCTTGCTTTAATTCTTGTGTTGTACATTTAACAAATTTTTGGGTCATAGTGATGAGCCTGACGCGTTCAACAGATATTCTTCGAGGGATTCTCTATTTATTTTAGTTAAATTTTCAATGATTGTTTTGTTAATTTCCATGTGCTCTTCCACCTCAACTATTATGATATTGCTAGGTGTTGATTTATCTATGGGGGGGAATCAATTTCATTTTAGAATCTTCAAAGAGATCATATGAACCATTCCATATCCTTTTGAATGCTTGAGCAAATGTTTCTTGGATGGCCTGGTTATCTGCCAACATAGGCTTCCATGTATTGCAGAAGACCTAGTCTTTTATCTTTTCTTTTCTAGAATAGGATGATAATGTAGTTGGGTGATTCAATACTTCTTGCCAATCAACAATTCCATCAAAGGAATCATTTACCTTTTGATATTGATTCATGGTTTTGGCTATTCAATCTTCCAGTCTTAGTTGATCATCTTGGTCGACTTACATGTCGTTGAGAAGACATAGACATTCTTTATGTTCAGATTTAAGTATTTCATTGAGTTATATTCCTTGTGCCTTGATGACTTCCAAAGAAAGAGTATTTTCCTTATTTTCCTCTAGAAATTTTTCCAGCTTCTCTTTTTCTTGTTCCAATCCCTTGATCTGATAGCTTTGTTGTTCCATAAACTGTTTGGACTCATCCAATGCAGTTTGCAAATGAGATATCTCTTTAACATGTTCCCTCTTGACTTGTTCCACTTATTCACACAACTTTAGCTTTGTATATTCCAACTCTTTCATATGGATGTCTCGTTCCAACTATACTCTTTTATCAAATTCAACATTCATTTCATCTTTTTGGGTTTGCAATGCTCTGTTAATTTCTTGTGCTCTGAGATTATCAACAACCATAGTGGCTCTTTCAATTTCTAAAGTAAGCTCATCTCTCTCATCTTACACAGTCCTCTCGATTTCTTCCTTATGTAATGTGTCCTTCTGCTCAATAGTCTTCAAGAATTTTGCAGAGATGTTATCCTTTTGTGTTTTCAACTCAGTCTCCAACGCATTTACCTTGATTTTTGTTGCACTTAAAGCAATGGTAACCTCTAGGACAAATGAAACATTCAAACTTGAAAATGCATGGAGCGCAGAGGTTTCTTGTATGGCGTTTTCTTCAGGATCAGGCCCTGCTTTCCATTCAACAACACTTCATGTGGATGTCCCGGGTTTAGTAGAGTCTCCCCTTTTTCTTTTGTTTGAACTTTTTCAAATGCTCTTAGTTCTGCCATCATAGTAATAGTCTCCAACAACCACAACAACACCCTCAAAACTAAGAATTTACTAAGAAAAGGTCGAATTACTTGAGATAGCAGTAAGAGGGGTGTATTCTTGAGGCGAAATGTTTACTATGCCTAAATCAGGAGTCGATGGGATTCCAAGGGTCTTGCTCAATTCTTTATGCTTTTTCCATCCTAATTGTTCATCTACTATACTTTTAGTTTATTCTTCTGTTATTGTTCTTTCATTCTCTGTTTTATGGGACTCAGCTTCTTCAGTTAGCCTCTTAGTTGCTTCTTCAGCTGCCTTTTTTTCATTTTCTCTTATTTGTGCCTCGACTTCATTAGCTAATGTTTTAGCTTCTTCTTCGGCCAATTTTCTTTGATATTCCTCATCAATCTATTTTTCTCCAATTCCTCTGCTTTCTTGATCTTCTCTTTCTCTTTAGAGACTACTTTATTATGATTCTCTTGCAAGAACCTTTGAAATTGGTATTGATGAAAATTCTTCATTTCTTCTTGCTCAACCTGCAATTCTTGTCTGCCAGCATCATCCGACAAATTTTGCAATACCTATTCATAAAAAATAACTCCTTTGAACCTGTATTCTTCAAAATCAACCACATGTATATTAGGATGAGTGAGACCCACATATCTAACATGACTCACTACGAGCTGATGTGAGTCATGTCCTTTCGCACTTACAAGACATAAACATAAATCTTGTAAGGCCTCTACCTCTTTTCTATCATGTTTTCCATTCGATATACTATAGTTTCCTATGTGCACTTGAAATAAAGGCCAAAGTTTCTTGCTACTGCTCATGGGAAAAGAAGTAACCCTTGTCCTCATGATCTGATAGAAAATTCCTCTCACCAAAAGACGATCTGGGACAAAGTATGGCAAAATATGAGGGGCCCCTATAGTGCCATATACTTTGATATAGGTGCAATATTTTCCTAGATACCAATCAACTATCTCTTTCATCCCAGCTCTAGCTTCACTTGAAATTTTATGCCTTGGGAACCCATAAATAGTAGTATAAAGAGGAGAGAGGAAATAATCAAAAATATCATAGAAATACCTCTTATAATTTATGTTCCAAAGCTTGGAGAAATACACATGCATAGAGGGTTGATCTAGGTCCCAATTCCATCCAAGATTAGGAAATGGTATCAAGGAATAGATAACATCAATCAAATATGATGACATATAGAAGTAGGGATTTTTCATACCTAGTATATTTTTCACATTGAGACATGTATTAAAAGTTAATATCTCTTCCCAATTGAACACTTGTCATGTCTTATGTAACACACTTGACCCCTAAGTAACTTTTTAAGGGATGGGGCATTAAATTTTCTCTTCTTAAATCTTCTCTATCGCAGCTCCATCCACTTTTTCTCATCAAGAGCTTTCCAGAGATGGTAAATTCACTCAATATCGAGCTCCGGAACAAAAGGTATGACCTTCTAAAGTTCTTGGGTTTACATAGGAAACATCTCTCTTACTGCCACATGACATGTCATTAATTGTGCCAACTAACATGGAGACACCCTGGTCCTGGCGTGGTACCAACCTATCCTACCATTGTGGAACTTCAGTCCCCATAGGCCTACAACCATCGTCACTTGGACCTTCTTTTGACACACTCTCTCAGGTGGCAGACTTGCAGACTCATAATTCTTCCCTTCATAATTCAGCCTGAGAGTCTCAACACTTAGATTATTTTTCCATCTGCACGGACTCATAGACTCACGAATGCATAACTCTTCCTTTCACAAGTCCACCCAGAAAGTATCAACACTTAGATTATTTTTCCATCCACACAGACTCACAGACTCACAAATGCATAACTCTTCCTTTCACAAGTCCGTCCGAAGAGTCTCAACACTTAGATTATTTTTCTTTCTAGGCGGACTCACAAACTCACGAATGTATAACTCTTCCTTTCACAAGTCTGTCCGAAGAGTCTCAACACTTAGCCACTTTTCCAATCCTTAAACTCAATGGGGACCCACTCCCTATCACTTTCACCAATTACAAGCCTCCACGTGGCTTCCTCATACACGTAGGTTCGTGATATCAGTGCAACATTGGCATGATGTCATCCTTCCTCTCATCGACATTTAAGGGCTCCTTAATTCAATGGTCGTGATTGCTTCTGGAACCTTTATCAATTGACGAGATTCTACCTTGACTCCTTTGAATTTACACTTGGATTCTAATGAACCACGATCGTTGATCCGTGCCTTCGGTTGACAATCAACGGTTGACATATCTCCCGACTGTAACCGGGTTTCCCCACAGTTTTGCAGGAATTTCAATCTCGACCAATCCCATGACACAACGTGGAATTATCTAGGCATACCACATCATCATGGTGTACGCAAGCTCATCCAATTGGAAATGGATACTATAAATAGGGAACTTCGGTGCTTAACACACTCTCCTATATCCTCGAATCTTCTGGGGTCCCGGAGTTCCAAAGTTTTGAAGTTCTAGAACTCTCGTCACATACTTCGGCCTTCGATGCTTCAATATTTTCCCTATGCACCAACATGTCAAATCTCCTGAAGTTTCAGAGTCCCGGAGTTTCGTAATCCCTCGCCACGTATTCTGACCTTCGACCTTTGGGATATTCTTACCCCTTGTACTTTACGTTTCTTAGAGTAAGACTTCACCGAAGTTTTTACGCTATCCTTCCACTAGTAGATAGAACGGTTGGGAAAGGATCCCAACAAACCCTCAAATCTATGGCTCCCATTGCTCCTAAATTCCTCCCCTCAATCTGATGGTTGGTGGAATTTCACCACTTTGGGATTTCATGAGTTTGCGACCCTTCTCATTCTTAACCCATTTAAGTCCCAAAGGTTTACTTACCGAATAGTTCATAAAGGGGATACGACTGCTTATTGTTGGTCAACATTATCGCTTACCCTATCCTTCCACTAGGCTCAATATAATGGTTGAGAAGGGTCTCGAAGGATCCTTATATCTACGGCCCACGTTACGTCGCAAATTCGACATTCAGGGAATCTGGTTGTCTAACACCTTTTTACTCCTGGAGTGACTCAACGTCGAATTGACCATATCTTATATCCATCAATCAGGAAATATCCCAGTGTTTCTTGGATCGACATCTCGTGTTACTTCGTGACTGAAAATTTGGTCATGGTTTAAGTGACAAAGCGGATCCCATGGTGGCAGATAGGAAACTGCCAGTTTTCGGTCAATCGCTCGGTCATTGTTTCGTCAGGTTACTTTCGACAAGATTAGAGTGTTGTGAAGCTCTAACATCCCAGAGCTTCAGACTTCCGAAGTCCCGAAGCTCAGAAGGCTTAGCTCCCTTTGAGTGTAGCGCTCAGTTCTAGGGTCCTGGTCATATGGAGGTTTTGACAAGCCCCAAAGGGTTACGCTCTTAAATTTTACACATGATTTGGTTAAATCTGTGGACTCGAGCATAAGGTCACTTGGAAAAGGAAATGGTTTGAAGGAAGCGCCTTCCATTCACAAAACTCGAATTCTATAACAGGAAAAGGAAATTCGAGGGATCAACAAGACCTAAACAATCCTGTAGAATATGTCCCAACTCTATATTTGCAAAATTGATCCTTGAGCAATCCCTTTGAATAATATCTAACCAACACAAAGGTGAAAGCCTTATGCCGCAATTTCATTTAAAACACATTAGTAACATTGCTCCTTGGTTAATAGGATTTAAAACAAAAATCCATTGACGGGATATGACATTCAAACTTTACTTCAAATTCCCAATTTGTTAGGTCGTCCAAATCACAATTATCTAGCATCCAAATAAGATACCATGTTATACCATCATTCCTATATATCAAGGATGTATATATATAGCGCAAGTACAAGCATTCAATCATGCATTTCAGTTCAATTACATAGAGTCTATGAAATACTTATCTATTACAGTTGATAGTCGACCAACTAATTGTGGGTGTTTTCCTTTCCACCCAACCGTAGGCTCAGATGTATTCACTTTTAGCATTTTGGCCACCCCTGTGCCAAGCCATGATATCACTAGAGAAACTCTCTCAGGTTCTCAGTAAGGTTTGAAGGTTACTCTCATTCACTCTACTCTAAGTAGAGATTTTCTTTACGCCCACCTAGCCCAGGCCCCTTCGAGATTTATCAAATTCCTTCCCAGCATCAAGCTTGTGGCCTTCTTAACTCAAGTCGGGTTTTGGGTCTTCCATTCTCCATCTCAAAAACCATCTACGACTTCTCTCTTTTTCTCAGGTCTTCTACAAAATCCTAGAGGACACTCTTCTTCTCACATGAAGCTAGCAGTTTAGTTTTATATCTACCAAGCAAGGGATCCTATCGTGATCGCTCACTCAATCACGCAGCTTAGTTTATCAACTTGATTATAAAACATTGTCTAGTCTCTCATGTAACCAAAACAACTTAGTTTTTTAGTTCTTCTTCAGAACCAAAGAGCCTCACGTGTTCTTCTTCTTTCTCCATGGTCCCCAAACCTCTTTGTGGGTCTTTTCCTTTCCTCTCAGGAAGGTTCTCGACCTATCCTCTTCTTTCTTCTAGAAGGAACTTGGGTCAATCCATGCCTGCACGAATACTGCACTCTATCATACTGACAGTTTTTTGTCTTCTCAACCATGTCCTCCATGCTTCCATTCATTGGGGTGGTTCGTTGTTCAACCATTAGTCTTTTTTTTCATTAATTGATCTTTCCTTGGGATCAGGATGAGGCTTATTATTCCAGATCAAATATTTCAGCAAAGAGTATTGGGTCATCTTGGCATGATGAACCCTCTCTACAAATTTCATCATTCTTTCCCCTAGTGGTATCATGGCTAGTACTTCAAGGCTTCACCCAAACAGTCAATTGTTGGCACTCTAAACCATAATACATTTGCATTGTTCACATTCCATGGCATGGTAATTATAAGTAATGATTAATTACAAGATGGGGAAAACAAGGGTATTACAATCGCCTCCCCCTTCAAAGGAACACCCATCCTCAATGTTTTCTCTCAGTAACACACGTCATGCCTTTGTCATTCAACTGCTTCAACAATCTTGATCCTCTTTCTTGGTCAGGTCCTTTCCAGACCCTTGGCCTTCGTCACCTAGCTACAATAATTTTGGACAACAAGCATATTAATCACAATTTCATGCGAAAACATCTTACTATTGTTCAAAATTCAAGAGGAAATTTTTTCATAATCTAGAACAATACTTATCTGTGCAGTTCATGGATATGCATCCATATGGCTATCTCATTAACTTGGCTCACTGTTTTTCTTGACATACCCATTGTGTGCATGATTCCAATCAATAATTTACAAGAATTATCAAAGTCTCCTCTTCCTTGTGGTCACTCACCCTCCAGGCCCAAGCTTAGGAATCCCCTTCTCTGCTATACAGTCCCTCAGGTGATCCATATTGCCTTGTTAAGGCTTTCTCGCACAAGAAGAGTTATGGAGACTTCATCGAGTCTTATAGTTGGGGTGTCCCTCTAACTCGCTATGTCGAGGCGTCACTCCTGCTTTTGTTACCACAAAACAACATATTCTAGAGAGATCATGGCTTACCATGGGGTTCTCATGTCACAACTATAACCTTTTTCATGCTTTCCAGCTTTGACAACCTTCATATGTCCTTCCTAGACAGATCTTTTTTGTCTCACCTCTATCACATGTATACAAAAATTTGTGAGATGTTATCATCAATTCCAATTTAGAATTTTCTTGCAAATCTGTCACTCACAAATTTCCAAATCCCACATTTAATTTTCAGATCTTCTTCACACGGGAACCAGATTCACAAGTATGGGATTTTCCCTCCCATAGTAATTTGGCTCAATGGGAAATTATTCTTCCTTATGGGCTTACAACATTGCCATATCCAAGACCCTTCTTCCTACAATTTCAACTTCAATCAACTAAACAATTGTTAGTTCTCGTGCACATTATATTTTCATTGCACACTTGCATTAGCTCACAAACAATTTCAAGACTATGCATACTAACAATCAAATTCATTTACTCAAAAAGAAAATATCATTCTTACTCATGTTTTACTTTAGCCTACCAATCCTTTTAACATGCAATCATGCATCAAATGAATTTAATCAATGTGTCATTTTCCATGCTCACATTTACACACAATGCACCCTTGCATTGATTTTTATTTTTTTTAACGTTAGGCACTTTTTTTACTCAACCCACCTTTTACCAAATGGTTCCTTTATACATATTTATTTTTATAGTAGGACTATGTTTTTCCTACTTCAGTTGATCATGATCTCAAATCAACATACATGAAACTAAAAGTTTCACATGAATGCATTCAAGCATTCTTCGTTCATTGGTAACCAGGGTGCCAACACTCATGGCCAAACAAAATCTCTTTTCTTTAACACATCTACAATTCAAGTAGAGTATCAGAAGGTCCTCCTTCTTTAATGGGCAATCTATTGTCTGCCCTCTTAGGCAAGCATGAATTTCCTTAATGCATACAATTAAATGTGCTACCTATGAGCACTTTTGTTCCCAATCACTCTTGATTGGTCAATGTACCCATGACACTACTTATTCATGAATTTTCTTGCAAGGATTCCAGATCATCCTCAATTGCTAGAGGTTCATATCTCTATCATTCATGATATCTTCTTTATTAAATCATACCCTGCTTGGGTATCAATGACATACAACAACCACTCAAAATTATCTTTATACCATGTAGATAATAAAATACTTTAGAGGGGACTCTTACCAAATCCCTTCATAAGTATGGGATTTTCCCTCCCATAGTAGTTTGGCTCAACAGGAAATTAGTCTTCCTTATGGGCTTACAACATTGCCATATCCAAGACCCTTCTTCCTGCAATTTCAACTTCAATGAGCTAAACAATTGTTAGTTCTCATGCACATTATATTTTCATTGCACGCTTGCATTGGCTCACAAACAATTTCAGGACTGTGCATACTAACAATCAAATTCATTTACTCAAAAAGGAAATATCATTCCTTACTCATGTTTTACTTTAGCCTACCAATACTTTTAACATGCAATCATGCATCAAATGAATTTAATCAATGTGTCATTTTCCATGCTTACATTTACACACAATGCACCCTTGCATTGATTTTCATGTTTTTTTTTTTTTTTTTTTTCTCTACATTAGGAACTTTTCTTAGTCAACCCACCTTTTACCAAATGGTTCCTTTATACATATTTATTTTTATAGCAGGACTATGTTTTTCCTAATCTCTTTTCTTTAACACCTCTACAATTCAAGTAGAGTATCAGAAGGTCCTCCTTCCTTAATGGACAATCTATTGTCTGCCCTCTTAGGCAAGCATGAATTTCCTCAATGCAGTCAATGCAATGTGTTACCTATGAGCACTTTTGTTCCCAAACACTCTTGATTGGTCAATGTACCCATGACACTACTTATTCATGAAATTTCTTGCAAGGATTCCAGATCATCCTCAATTGCTAGAGGTCCATACCTCTATCATTCATGATATCTTCTTTATTGAATCATACCCTGCTTGGGTTTCAATGACATACGACAACCACTCAAAATTATCTTCATACCATGTCGATACTAAAATACTTCAGAGGGGACTCTTACCAAATCCCTTCATACCTTATGCCACATGGGCATGAACACTTTTATACTTGTTCTGAATGACAACACCCTCTCTGATATTACCTCATCAGTGGTGCTTTATGGATACTTTTAAAGTCCCTTCCACAACTTTCAACAACAGTGTTATTGTATTCGTCCTCTGTTTGAGGTTGTCCATCACTGGTAACTGTCTTTTCCAACAGTTCCAATTTCTTTCTACACATGACATACATCACAAATATATTAGTCATCGTGTAAAATAAAAATGCATGTATTATAGCATTTAAATCAATAAAACATTTTCAGATATGCCCCAACATATCTCTATGCACTCTACCACATTACTTATTAATGTGTTAGCTAGTGCAATCACAATCCAATTTTCAATTGTATTCTATAATCATACAACTATCAACATCCTTATGCCAAAACACTTACCTGCATCAATAAACCAGTTTCTCATTCTAGAGAATCACAATAGACAACCAGAAAGGAGTCGAGGGGCTCTTCCCTTTTTCCAACTCCTTCTACATAGCCCTAGACTTCAAGTCCAGTTGAATTATTTCCCAAAGCCTCTCTGCCTTTACTCAACACGGCTTAACCAAGCCTATTCATTCAAACATGCTTACTTATTTATTTTCCTTTTCTTTCACAGTTGTTCCTTTTTTGAGATTCATAACTCTTTTAAGCAAATTAGATTATAAAGCGAGAAAAACATTCCTCCTTTTCTCCTTCTTTGCTTATGAAATCTACTCCCTGCTAGGATCTCCTTGCTCTTTTCCTTGAAAAGTATTGGTTAGGTTCGTCTTAACCTTCTTGGATAAATCATCATGCTACAACAACAAGATTTTTGTCCATAATGAATGATGAACCTGTGCATTCTGCACATTTCCATTTAGTTATCAGAATATTCAATGTTCATTTGTTAGTCTTCCATTCATGCATCATGTTTTAGAATGTAATCCAGGATTATTATTATTATTATTATTATTATTATATGATTGCATCCCACTACCCAATTCTCAGCAGTCATTAAGGTTGTGACTCTGTTCTCCTAACAAAGTCTTTACACAGTTCCTCCACAGGGAACTCCTTCAGCGTGCAACCATATCCATCACTATTTGTGATGGCCTCAACCTTGATTCAACTTCAGCTTTATCACTTCAGTTGTTTACCGGATATTACATAAGGAATATAAACTTGCATTCTTATGATACATTTTGAATTACATATGCACATTATCCCATTGTGCTTTCATGCACAATGTTCTTACTACATGCTTCAACATGCTGTGTGTCTAGTATAGGCGCACTTATAGTTGTATTTTCTATATCTATTGAAATTTAGTTAGTTCATGACTGTTCACAATCATTCTTATGCAATCCTCAAGTCATAATCATGTTGCCTTTTATCATGACAATAGAGCATCCTTGCTCATTTACTCTTTTATCTATTTGTACTAGCTTTTCCTATGGGAATGGAACACATTCCCCTCAAGCCATCATTCAAGAAAAAACTTTCATGACTCTTCGGAATAGAGTCATCCATGCATCCATGATATTCATTCAATTTTGGCAAGTGCAATTCTTGCCTTACATTTCACTCATTCAGGCAGTCACATCGTGCCTTTAGTATACATATACTCATACATCATACATGTGCATCACTTGCACATTTAATATCATTTATCCATATCTATTTGATCTTAATTTCAATCCTCATATGAAGCAACCTTACAATGCATTAAATCCATGCACTCAAACATATACAAACCTAGCTAAACATTCATCATGCAAGATCATTGCTTGCACCTTTTCCATGTCATTCATACACATGGACATATCAGACTTCCAGATCCTTCTCCCAAGGATCTTATGTCATTCTTATGACAAGTCTTATAGAGATACCCAACAATGATCTTCCCTCTTTGTTGAGAGCTTGTCGTCCTTCACATGATATCCACATGGAAAGCTTAAGAGACATAATAATAACTATGTCCCTCTTTCCATATGGCAACAACCAACAAGAAGGAATTCTTGCTTCAATTACTATAAACCCATAAATACCATCTGGGAAATTCCAACAATGCCCAAGGCAACAAGACAACTTATCAAGCTTCTTTTCATGCCTCAAACCATTTTTGGTTAACAAACCTTTTTATCAAGGGAATCCTTTTCTAGATTCCCTCTCACTACTACTTGAGCATACCAAGCCATACCTTATATGGATACCATCCACCTATGGATGTCAACCTGACCCATTGGTCATCTATGAGTGCCCCAATACTTCCTTTACCACATTTGGGATCAACATTTCACTAACCCTTCAAGTTTATTCTCAAACAATAATATTCAATCACTGTCATCATCATATTACTTATGTTGTTATACTCAGATCAACATTAACCATATGATCCATGACATCGCCATATTTTACATCCAATAAAATACTATACTAAGCTTATATGCATGTTATGCACATGCTCAATATTTTCCACATGCATTCCAACATACCCTCGTGCCCCAAGCACTTTACCCATGCTTACAATGCAGATGTATTCCAACTATCTGCCATTTCTATCTGCATGCACAAACATGTCCTTAGATTAATAGGTATATACTTTCTCTTATTATAGTCATGAGCATCATAACTTTCTCATGTGTCTATATCTCTTTACCTCTCCCATGGGGTCTAGCAAAAGTCCTCATGACTCCTTTTTTATTTCTTAATTGGGTTCTTCTCCAACAACCATTTTCATTCATTATAGGCCAAACAAACCGACCTTACACATTTTCCATCAGTCCTCTGATAGTAAGGGATATTACACATATACAAGGTTTAATCTTTTATTAAAGCAATAACTATTACTTCTACAGATTCTTTCAATCCATACCAATTTCCTTTAAGCACAAGGAATTTTCCATAAGGGTCTTAATCCCTATATAATCAGCCATATTTAATTACAAGATACTATGCCTGCCCTAGTAGATAGATGTTATTATACTTATCAAAACAACCCATCTCATGTTCCTTGTCTAGACTCAAATAGCTTCATAACATAATTTTTACTACCTTTTCCATTTTCATTCAGGTTGTACCAATAATGCCTATAAGCCCATTCCTACTCGTGTAAGTGTAGTCATCAATTTGACAAGGGACAATACAATTTCCCTTGCGATAATTCGGCCAGGGTTTCCAAGGTGCAATTTCAATATGTTGTCCTCCATCCTTGAGGGACTCATGTAGATAAAGAATAATCCTTTAAAGGTAGAAACACCTTTCAACACACTCCTCTAAATTTTGATATACCAGTCCTATGACTAATCTCTTTCACATCCAGGCCTAGTGTTGTATCCTGCTCTAATACCAATATGTAACACACCCAACCCTTAAGCACCTTTTTAAGGGATGGGGCATTAAATTTTTGCTTCTTAAATCTTCTCTATCGCAACTCCATCCTCTTTTGCTCGTTAAGAATTTCCAAAGATGGTAAATTCACTCAAGATTGAGCTCTGGAACGAAAGGTATGACCTTCCAAAGTTATTGGGTTTACATAGGCAACATCTCTCTTACTGTCATGTGGCATCCATGTGACGTGTCATTGACCGTGCCAACTGACGTGGCGACACCCTAATCTTGGTGTGGCACCAGCCTAGCCTGCCATGGTGGAACTTCAGTGTCCGCAGGCCTACATCCATTGTCACTCGGACCTTCTTCCAATGCACTCTCTCAGGTGGCGGATTCACGGACTTGTGGACTCGTAATTATTCCCTTCATAAGTCCACCCGAGAGTCTCAACACTTAGATTATTTCTCCATCCACACAGACTTACAGACTCACATACTCACGAATGCATAACTCTTCCTTTCACAAGTCCACCTGAAATGTATCAACACTTCAATTATTTTTCCATCCACGTGGACTCACATATTCACGAATTCATAACTCTTCCTTTCACAAGTCCGTCCGAAGAGTCTCAACACTTAAATTATTTTTCTATATAAGCGGACTCACGAACTCGCGAATGCATAACTCTTCCTTTCACAAGTTTGTCTGAAGAGTCTCAACACTTAGCCACTTTTCCAATCCTTAAACTTGATAGGGACCCACTCCTTATCACTTTGACCAATTACAATCCTCCACGTGGATTCCTCATACACGTAGGTTCGTGATATTAGTACAATGTTGGCATGATGTCATCCTTCCTCTCATCAACATCTAAGTGCTCCTTAATTCAATGGTCGTGATTGTTCCTAGAACCTCTGTCAATGGACGAGATTCTAATGAACCACGATCGTTGATCTGTGCCTTTGGTAGACAATCAATGATTGACATATCTCTCGACTGTAACCAGGTTTCCCCACAGTTTTGCAGGAATTTCAATCTGGACTAATCCCATGACGCCACGTGGAATTATCCAAGCATGCCACATCATCATGGTGTACATGATCCCGTCCAATTGGAAATTGATACTATAACAAGGGAACTTTGGGGCTTAACACACTCTCCTATATTTGAATCTCGTGGAGTCCCAAAGTTCCAAAGTTCTAAAGTTATAGAAATCTTGTCATGTACTTCGGCCTTTGGCACTTTGACGTTTGGCCTATGCACCAACATGTTGAATCTCCCGGAGTTCTAGAGTTTCGAATTTTCAAAATCCCTCGCCACGTATTCCGACCTTCGGCCTTCAGGATATTCTTACTCCTTGTACCATACATTTCCCGGAGTAAGACTCCGTCGAATTGTTTACGTTATCCTTCCACTAGTAGATCAAATGGTTGGGAAAGGATCCCAACAAACCCTCATATATACGACTCTCATTTCTCTTGAATTCCTCCCCTCGATCTGACAATTGGCAGAATTTCTCCACTTCGGGATTTCACAAGTTTGCGACCCTTCCCATTCTTAACCCATTCAAGTCACGAAGGTTTACCTACCGAATAGGTCATAAATGGGATACGACTACTTACTGTCGGTCAACATTATCGCTTACCCTATCCTTCTACTAGGCTTGATCTAACAGTCGAGAAGGGTCCCGAAGGATCCTTATATCTATAGCACATGTTACTTCGCGACTTCGGCATTCAGGGATTATGGCCGTCTAACACATTTTTACTCCTGGAGTGAGTCAATGTTGAATTGACCATATCTTATCTCCATCATTCAGGAAAGATCCCAATGTTTCTTAGATCGACGGCTCACGTTACTTTGTGACTGGAAATTTAGTCATGGTTTAAGGGACAAAGTGGATCCCATGATAGTGGATAGGAAACCACCAGTTGTCGGTCAACTGTCTGGTCATTGTTTCGACAGGTTACCTTTGACAATATTAGAGTGTTGTGAAGCTCTAAAATCTCAGAGCTCCAGAATTCTGAAGTACCGAAGCTCATAAGGCTTAGCTCCCTTTGAGTGTACCGTTGGGTTCCAGGGTCTTGGTCATTTGGGGGTTTTGACAAGCCCCAAAGGATTACACTCTTAAATTTTACACAGGATTTGGTTAAATCCATGGACTCGAGCATGAGGTCACTTGGACAAGGAAATGGTTTGAAGGAAGTGCCTTCCATTCACAGAATTATAATTCTATAACAGGAAAAGGAAATTTGAGGGATTAGCAGGACCAAAATAGCCCTGTAAAGTCTGTCCCAACTCTGTATTTGCGAAATTGATCCTTGAGAAATCCCTTCGAGGATTATCTAACCAGCACAGAGGCCAAATCCTTATGCCCCAATTTCATTTAAAACCCATTAGTAACATTGCTCCCTGGTTAACAGGATTTAAAATAGAAATCCATTGACGGGTATGAAATTCAAACTTTACTTTGAATTCCCAGTCTTCCAGGCCATCCAAATCACAATTATCTAGCATCCAAATAAGATACAATATTATACCATCATTCCTATACATCAAGGATGTATATGTATAGCGCAAGTACAAGCATTCAATCCTGCATTTCAGTCCAATTACACAGAGTCTATGAAATATTTATCTATGACAGTTGATAGTCGACCTCCTGACTGTGGGTGTTCACCTTTCCACCCAACCATAGGCTCAAATGCATTCAGTTTTAGCATTTTGTCCACCCCCGTGCCAAGCCATGATACCACTAGGGAAACTCTCTCAGGTTCTCAGTAAGGTTTGAAGGTTACTCTGCTTCACTCTACTCTAAGTAGAGAATTTTTTTACGCCCACCTAGCCCAGGCCCCTTCGCGGTTTATCAGATTCCTTCCTAGCATCAAGCTCGTGACCTTCTTAACTCGGGCCAGGTTTCAGGTATTCCATGCTCCAACTCAGAAACCATCTACGACTTCTCCCTTTTCCTCATGTCTTCTACAAAATCCTGGAGGACACTCTCCTTCTCACAGGAAGCTAGCAGTTTAGTTTTCTATCCACCAAGTAAGGGAGCTTGTCGTGATCGCTCACTCAATCACGTAGCTTTGTTTATAATCTTGATTAGAAAAAATTGTTCAGTCTCTCCTGTAACCAGAACAAGTTAGTTTTTTAATTATTCTCCAGAACCAAAGAGCCTCGTGCGTTCTTCTTCTTTCTCCATGGTCCCCAGACCTCTTCGTGGGTCTCTTATTTTCCTCTCAGGAAGGTTCTCGACCTATCCTCTTATTTCGACGAGAAGGAACTTGGGTCAATCTCTTCCTGCAAGAAGAATGCACTATGTCGTACTTCGGGCTAAATGTTTTTTGTCTTCTCAACCATGCCCTCCATGCTTCCATTCATTGGGGTGGTTGGTTGTTCAACCACTAGTCCTTTTTTTCATTCACTGATATTTCCTTGGGATTAGGATGAGGCTTATTAATCCAGATCAAATATTTCAGTAAAGAGGATTGGGTCATCTTGGCGTGATGAACCCTCTCTACAGGTTTCCTCACTCTTTCCCCTAGTGGTATCATGGTTAGTACTTCAAGGCTTCACCCCCACAGTCAGTTGTTGGCACTCTAAACAATAATACATTTACATTGTTCACATGCCATGGTGTGGTAATTATAAGTAATGATTAATTACAAGCTGGGGAAAACATCGGTATTACATTTTCACAATGGTATGATCCATGGGTAGCCAATCTGTCTGGAAATGTGTGCATTTTTCCTTGCCATATAATCAGTTCAACATAACAATCAACATTTTATATGGTGCCTTAAACTGATGTGTGGGGATAAGATTTTTCCCTTGCTTGAACGGTCTGTCTTCGTCTACCCACCAATTTTTCATTAACTTGCCCAAGCCTTTGTTACTTTGAGAAAACCCCTTTATGAACAACTCATTTAGAGAGCATGCAGGCCCGGGTAGGTGATATCTCGCACTAACATCTCCAGGTCTTATAGATGCTATTTGTCGTTCGGACTTGTTTAACATTGTGGAAGTGCTTGGGTCGAACTGCTTGAAGCACCACTTGGTCGCCTTGTTGTAAGGAAATAATTCAAGTTGGGCAACTACCAAGTGAATACTTCTCTTTTGGATATTCTGGTACACTTCGAGGTTTTCATCCTCCAAAGGAAAGTCCCTAGTATTGAAGATCCTGTATATATAGTCATATCTGAGGGAATGATCTTCTCTAGCGTGATAGGTTGTATCAATTACCAAAACCTCTCCCCGGTGGGAAGAAGTTCAAGAATAGAAGTTGAAGCAGAGAGCACTAAATTCCTGGATCTCTGGGTTGTCTGACGTGCCATAATGTGTTCTTTATATATTGCAACCAACATATTAATCCTTAGTTCATTGCATAAACTGAAAATCATACAAGAACATAATTCAAAATAATAAGAAACATGTGATTTAACCGAAAATGGTGTTTACTGGATGTTACAAAGTTGATCAATGCAAAGTATAGCGGCTAACCAACACATGAAGAAAAGACATAATCTCAATGAGGGTTTTAGGGTTATAATATAGGAATTTTATTACCCTAACAAAAAAATTGAATAACCTATGTACTGTGACCAGTTCAAAAACCAAAGCATCATTGCGCCATTAATGTGATTTGTAAGCAAGGATTGCCCAAATCCATGTATCAGAGTGATGGGAGGCGAAAATTTGAAACCGTAGTCGTTGGAGTTGTTGCCATCAGATAAGGAGAGTGGACAGAGCAGTTAACGCTCCGAAATAGATGTATTGAAGAATATTCCATTCTCGACCCTGATTTGTGTGACAAAAGTTTAAGGGCATAGACGGTTGCATACAAGCCTTCATAATTGTTTTCATCGTAGAGAAGAAATCCACCGTTCTATTCATACTCCAATGAAAAAGCATTGAAGAATATTCCTTTTCTAATGTTGATATTTGTGTCGAAGGTAAAAAGTTCGAGAAAGGTTAGAAGTGTGTTGTTGGAGTTTCACAGCCGGAGTTCAAAAGGCTTGAGAAGTTTCTTCGCTCTGAAGAGAAAGGTATCGAATAATATTCCCTTCCTCAACAAATGTGTTATCTCGAGAATACGAGCAATAAGTAGACGGGTGAGAATTTGTTTAACACAGCAAAGACAAATCGACGTTGGCCAAAACATAAGGTTATAATCATATGTGGTTACGTAAGCATAACGTTCCAACATACGAGTTTTTTTCTCTCCACCAATGATCGAGTGGCACATTAATTAACATAAAATGAGTTGTAATTTGGGTCGTTGGAATCGAGAATTGTTCGTGGGCAATATTACTTCGACATGGATGATTTCAATAAAACCCTTTCTAATATGGTTATTGGAAAGGTTTCTATTTTTATTTTATTTTTTGTAAGTGAGTTGAGATTCTATATTACTAAGAAAATTATGGTACAAAAAGGGATGGAGGGGTATCCCCTGATTTTCCAAAAAGGAAACCAGATCAGGGGTCCCTAAGTTGCGTTGTCGACATAAGCGAGGGGAGGGTTGGGTCGCCACCCTAGGAAACCGACCCACTCTTCGAAAACTCGTTTGAAAAAACTATACCATAAGATATACATAAAACCAAGAAAGTATAACAGGGGTTTCTCATACACTGATAAACAAAATGACCTTGGGTTGAGACTACGCTAGTCCAAGAGGATTGGATGGCTTTCATATATTTCCTTTCTTGCCTTGTTCTCCTTTTTTTTCTCCACCGTGCGCATCTTTCTGATGCAGGTTGGTGTTCCGCGTCAGTCTGTTGGATTGATGTCCATGTGGTGGACATAGAGAAGGTGGAGTTGGAATTGTCCAGCCAGTCATTCCATTTTTTCGCTTTGGTTCCTCTGGTCCTCTGCTATTCTTCTTGCACTAGCCTCCAGGTTGTTGAGGTAGCTCAGAATTTATGTGAGCTCCTTCTTGTGGCCACGGTTTTCCACCCTGTTAGTCTCGTTCTTGTCAGCTCTCAACTTACTTATCAACATTTTTGTGTGCCAAGCTTCCTCCATCGTTTTGTGGTAGAGGGCTTTCCTAGGCTGTGTGGCCCCTGGGTCCCTTATCCCATCTGATTCTTGGATGAGTTCCACCCAGGATTTGTCGTGGTGCTTGGTGTTGACTTCCCATTCCCACCTGTCGATGACCACTTTTCCCTTTGTATCGACCTACTCAAGAAAGTTGCCTTTGGCCTCTCTGGCTACATGTTCCATCCTAGTGATATTTCAGGCGCTTTTTGGAAGTTCCTCCCCCTGGGGCCCCCTCTTACTCTAGGTATTATTCCTTCTTACCATCTCTGTTTGAATGTAGTGGCTTCTGTCTTGACTTCATCCTCCGCTTCTATTCGCCCCTTCCCGGTCTCTGTAATTACTGCTCGTCGGTCTGTAGCTATCCCTGATGCTTCTTCTTTTAAGGGGTTTTCCTGGATGTGATATTATCCTGGTAATCATGGGTCTCCCGTAAAGGCATACATTTTTGTCCTTTTTCATTGTTTCAGAGTGTGTGCGCTTGGGAACCCTACCATCATCCCTGTGCCAAACGTTTTCCTTGCACGTTGTACGCCAATAATTTCCTCCCACGGAACCTGTGTGTGGATGAGGTGTACCCATTCCTGCCCTCGGGCTATCCTTTTGATCTTCGTCCTTTGTCGTCGATGGATTACCCTTTCCGCTCTCCCACGACCAACCCATGCACTTCATTCTATTGATTGGACCATGGTGTCATACCTCCTCTTATGGTGTGACCGTGATCTGCGTTGTAACTCGTGTTCAAACAGTGGCCTATCGGATTCTACCTAGATCCTACTTACCCTTCAATTAATTCCATTCCTCCAACCTCAATGTGGTCATCTGTACTTCGACTGTCGTTATAGTCCTTTGTCGCTAGTTGGATGCAGTTTGTCTGAAACTGACCATTCATGATGTTACTCCATGTGGAATCCAGTTCTAATCCTTCCTTGTCGACCCCTTCGTTAGAGATTCTATCCGCTAGTCCATTTGTTGACCTTCGGGACCAACGCAACTCCACTGTGATCCCCATCTGCAAATGCTCCTGATTTTTTTGCAGGGAGTACGCCAAGCGCCAATGCCTCTAAATTTTTCCCACTCTGGTGTCGTTTTGGAGTTTCCTTACTGTGTTGATGACCATCATGGAATATCCTTCCACTATTACGTTGTTCATCCCTTCCCGGTGTAGTATCTCAAGGCTGTTCTCCAGGGCTCCAAATTCCGCAACATTGTTGGTTGAGTTCCCTAGACTCCCAGTGTACTGCCAGATAATTTTTCCTTGATTGTCCCTGATTACTCCCCCCGTACCTATCTGTCCTGGGTTACCTTTCGACGCCCCATCCAAATTTAGCTTGAGGGAGCCCTCTAGTGGTGGTTTCTAGTTACTCTCACCTAATTGTAGTTGCGACAACCGTCTTACCTGATTGGGGTTGCGTCCTCCTTTATGTTGAAAAGCCTCTAGAATTTTGAGATCCCGGTCTGTGAGTTGCACTCCTCCTGTTTGGCAATTGCGACTATGTACCGTTTCTCTTGTCATGGCTATTATTTTTTCCTTGATATTTCTTGTCGTCCATCTTTGGTTCCTGAAGATGCGTCGGTTCCGTTCCTTCCATATTGCCCAAATGACCATGCCGGGAATGAGGGTCCAACAGAGATTTACCTCTTTGTTTTCATTGTAGTTTTGCTTCCATGTGTTTATAGTTGCGGAAATATTACCTCTGATCCTATTAGACTGTCGAAAGATGCCTGTCGCCCAGTCCCAGACTTTTGTTGTGTAGGGACATTCATCCAAGAGATGGTTTGTTGTTTCCTCCCTTTCTTCACATAGGTGACATCTTGAAGGGCCTATGAAACCTCTCTTCTTTAGGTTTTCCCAAGTTAGGATTCGATTGTGTAGCATTAGCCACTGGAAAAATTTTATTTTTGGCCAATGGGGGTTGTTCCAGAGCTTGTCCCATTGATGCGTCGAGTCTTCTTGGTCCTGGTTCGCTATGTAGTGGCGTACTTCTTTAAGATTGAATTCCCCCTTGGTTTTGTGCCCCCATCTCAACTGGTCATTTCCATCCGTGACTGCAATTTTTCGTCTCCCCAATTCCTCCTCTGCCTCTTTTACTGCTGTTGCAGTCTGGTCTCTAGTCTGTGGGGTGAGAGTGTTCAAGATTCTCCATTTGTTGCGATTCGTTTCTTGTTTCCAGTAATGGTAGACTCGAGTTTTTCCTTGCACCATCGTCTCTTGTTGGAGTGCCTCCCAGCCTGGTTTTTCCATTTTGGGTTCTTGTTTCCAGGCATCCTCCCGGAATCGGGCAGTTCTGCCCTTCCTTAAAAGTTGTGTGTCTAGATCCAGGTCTTGTTGCGCCAGACTAAGTTCCAGATGGCGGAACCTTCCCTGGTGCCTCTGAAGTGGATTTTGTCCTGGTCACAAATGTCCGGGGCATACTTTTCCTTCCACAAGTTGACCCATGGCGTGGTCGTTTCTTTGACCCATTGCCACCAGAGTTTCGCCCCATGGGCGTCATTGGTCACTTGTGGGTCATGTAGCCCCAGGCCTCCTTTGATTTTTGGTTTACAAACCTTCTCCCAAGCCACCAGTGCCCATTTTTTCCTTGTTTCCACTCCTCGCCATAAGAATTCCCTTTGTATGGTTCTTATTTTTTGTAGAATCCCCTTGGGAGCTGGGAAAACTGACATCATAAAGGTTGGGATAGCTTGCAAAACCAACTTGGTTAGGATAAGTCTTCCGGCTAGGTTGAGGGATCTGTACGTCCAATTTTTTACCCGGTTTTGTAGCTTGTTGACTATTCTTTCCCAAGTTGACATCTTGTAGGCTTTGTCTATCAGGGGGATGCCCAAGTACTTGGTTGGGAGGGCTTTGCATTCAAAGCCCAAGATGTTGGCCAAATTCCTTTGGATATCAGGGTTGGTATTAAAGAAGAAGATCATAGATTTGGACTGGTTTATCTCTGCGTCCGAGGCTTCCCCAAACTCGTCTAAGATTCGTTTGTAGGATTTCTCTTCTTTGACCATGGGCATGCCATGAAGTAAGGTATCATCCATGAATTGTTGGTGTGTAGAAGTTGGGCAATTCTGGTAGGGTTTGATACCTTTTATTTCCCCTGTTGCGGTTGCACTTTTTATGCTTCGACTGATTCCTTCCATCATTAAGGTGAATAGGAAGGGGGAAATCGGGTCTCCCTGCCTGATGCCTCTCGTGGGCCAGTAAGGTTTGGCGGGGGCTCCATTTACTAGTAGTGAAAATCTTGTTGTGGATACTAGGTTGACTATCCATCTGATCTAGTGTTGGGTGAAGTCAAAGGCTTCCAAGGTCCTGACCATATAGTGCCAACTGATTTTGTCATAATCTTTTGCTAGGTCCAGTTGTATTATCATTCCCCCTCTTTTCTGAAGCTTCAGGGTGTGGATAAGTTCATGGGCATGGATAATATTGTCCATTATTTGCCTTCCTTCCACGAAACCTGCCTACTCTTGTGATACCAGTGTGGGTAGGAGTGGTTTCAATTTATTTTCTATGACCTTGGAAATTATCTTATACACCACATTGCACAACGCTATAGGTCTGTAACGATAGAGGGTTTTGGCTTCATTTTCTTTGGGGATGAGTGTAATCATTGTAGCATTTAGTGCTTTCAAAATGGAGGCTGACCTTCTAGAGTCTTCCACTACCCTATAAATGTCATGTTTGAAAACTTCCCAGCAGGCTTTGAAGAACTCCACTGTGAAACCATCTGGGCCTGGGGCTTTTCCATTGGGCATTTCCTGGAGTGCTTTATCTATTTCCTCCTCCGCAATGGGCTTGTTCAGGTTGTTCTTTTGTTTGTCTATTACTAGGTGAGGGATATGTTGGATTACCTTTTGTGTGGCCTCCATTCTATCTTGGTTAGGTTCCTGGGCTATCTCGTGGAAGTGGTTTACCAGAGTTGTTTCAATGTCCTTATGGGACTCTCTTTCTATGCCATCCTCATCCCTAATCTTCAAGATTTTGTTGTGGGCTCTTCTGGCCATGGTTGTTCTATTAAAAAACTTCGTGTTCCTTTCTCCTTCCTTTAGCCATCTGATCCAGGACTTTTGTTGCCAGAGAGTTTCTTCTTGCTGGCACCGCTCATCCCATTCCCGGGTCATCTGGATCTCCTCCTTTTTCTGCTCCTCATTGTAGCCCTCCGAAATGCAGGTTTCCTCAAGCTTTTTCATTTTTTCTTCAATGTTGTTCTTCTCTTGGTTTATATTCCCAAAAGTGTCCTTGTTCCACACCTTAAGCCTATATTTGATATGTTTTAGTTTTTTGTAGAGTTTGAACATCCTTGTCCCTTGCTCTGGTTTCTCCTCACGCCACCACTATTTGATTCTTTCCTTGAAAGTCAGGTGTTCCATCCAGAATTTCTCAAATCTGAAAGGTCTGTTCTTTGGTGTGGTCTGGAAGCTTGCTTCTAGTTGCACTGGCCAATGATTAGATCCCCCCCATGGAAGGATTTTGCAGTCTAAGGTTAGCTCATGTATAATGATTGACTCTGAAACTAGGAATTTGTCGAGTCTTGTTGTTACATGATGCTGGCTCATTCGCTTATTATTCCAGGTGAACTGGCCATTATTGGTTTTCAGATCTACAATATTCGTTGTGTCTATGAATTTTGAGAAATCCTCCGCATCTCTATCCAATCTTCTTGTACCTCCTTTTTTCTCTGCAAGTGATGTGATGATGTTGAAATCCCCGGCTAGGATACAATGAAGGTTGTTGGCTTGGTTTTTAAGATCATCTAGGTCTCTTAGCATTCCTCTCCTATCCTCTGACACCTGGGGTCCATACACATTAGTGCATAAAATCACCTATGTGTTTCCAATGAGTTTCATGCGGACCGTAAGGGTATGCCTTGTCGCTTCGACTGCTATTAGGCTTAGTACTTGTGGGTTCCACAGGGTGAGGATACCTCCTGCCATTTGGTGGCTGCCAATAGCCACCATCTTGCACTTGCGCCATTGTTGTTGACTGATTGTTTCCATTCTGTCTATATTACACTTGGTCTCTTGAATAAAGCAGAGATCCAGTTGTTCCTGTTTTAGTCTACTCCTAAGGATTCGTTGCTTTCTTGGTCTGTTTAGGCCTCTTATATTCCAAATTATAACCTTCATTTAAAATTGCGGGGGGTAGTTGGGGAAGAGTTTTTTTATCTTACCCGAGTTTATCAGTAGCACTCCAAGCTCCTACAGGGCTACACTATTGGATTCCCTGCCTTTTTTCCTCTGCGTTTTCTTGGGTGAGAGTTGTGGTTGTACCTCACTGGCTTTGACTCCTAGGTGTCCAATCTCCCCGTGTGTACGCTTTAGGCCTCTAGCTTTGGATTCCTCCCTTAGGAGGAACAAGTACTGGATGCGGTCAAGTTGCTATGTTGGTACATTGTCTACTCCTTGTCTTTTCCATTACTCCAGTATGTTCGTGAGATCTATCCCTTCCCTTTCCACCAGGTCTCTGAGTTATTGGTCTTTTGTGCCTACTTTGCTTGGTGTCATTTCCACCTCTCCCTCTGCATCTTGCATGGGGGTGTTGTCATCTCTGATTTATCCTTCCATCGGAGTTGTGCAGCTTCCTTGTTCCTTCTGGTTATCTGGTCGATCGGTGGGCTCGTTTGGTGTTTGTTCTCTGACTTCCTGAACTTTTGTTGTATCCTTCTTGGCTTCTACCCCTTGATTGGTTTTATCCCTTCCTTCCGGATCTGGACCTCTAGGTTATTTCCTTCTTGGGATTTTCTCTGCTTCTGGGGTTTGGTTTAGCAAACCCATCCTCATCCTGCTATGGTTTGGGGTTTTTCGTTTCCTATTTTTTATTAAGTGGGCATTCCCTGATCAAGTGACCCTGTTCATGGAACCTTCTACATCGGAAGGGGATCTTTTCATAATCGATCTTTTGGATCCATTCCTCATCCCTAAATTCGAGGCTTATGGCTTCTGGGAGTTCTCCCGACACATCCATCTCTATACATATTCTTGCATAAGATGTGTATCTCCCCTTAAGGGTGGCTTCTGTGATCTTCATATATTTCCCCAGTTTATTGCCTATTGCTTCAAAAGTAGAGGGTAACCAATAGTCTAAGGGTAGGGAATAGAGTCTCAGCCAGATCGATACCTTTTCGAAGGTCTCTTTTTTCTAGGGAGAAATTCTCCTTCCATGGCTTCATGTACAGTCTTGTTGATGCATGGAAGTATGGCCTTCCTTCAAATACTCTATCTCTGTCCTCTAGATTTATGAAGACTGTTGTGAAGAAACCTTTCGAGCCCAGATGGAGCTTCACTTCCCCATTTGGCTTCCAATGATATTTGATCCAGTTGCATAGGGCTCTTTCGATGGGCCATAATCCCATAAATTTGCAAATTAGCGCATGTGCCTTCATCTGATCCCTGTAGAGTTGCATCTGCGGATCCTCCAATATCACCTTGGGTATCAGTGTTGATTTGGGTTTGCATGGGTTGCGCCCTTTTGCCTGGTTGGTCTTTGTTGTGTCTTGTGTCTCGTTCTAAGTTTCTCCGGCTTCCTCTTCCATGTATTCACTTTTCCCCTTGTTCCTTTCCTGACCTATTCCAAGGTTAGATTTCGAGGTGCCTGTCACTAGTGCCTTGAAACATACGCCCCTTGGCCCTTTTCCTCTATATACCACCACCTATTTGTATGAGGGGTTACCCTTACCCTCCCCTTTGGTGCTCATGTTGCCCTCTGCTATGGCCGCGACTATCAAAAACCCTAGGTTGCGGTTGCTCTGAGAAATTCAATGCTTCCTTCAAAAACCTATCCATTGGAAAGGTTTCTGTTGGAATATCATTAAAATGCATGTTCATATTATCCCAAATTAGACTCTGAAAGTGAGCAGATGAACAAAATTTCCTTTGCTCTGATTTATGCAAGGATAGCATCTCAATAACACAATTTGTATGATTGAGCGAAAGGAGAGGAAAAATTGTTTTCTGAGAAAAAAAATCGGTTAGTGTAGCAAAGAAGGTGATAAATTAACTTCAAAATGTAGATCACAATAAAAGAGACACCTTCTAGATTGTATAAACAAAAGGAACAATTCCTTATGCCGGTACCTTTCCAATAATGTATTTATATAGTACCTTGCAAAAATATTTAGAAAAGGGGGAACCCACTCAAAATATCTCATTCAAGAGATTTTTAAGTGGGTTGTTGTGGGGGAGTCACAACAGTTGGGTACAATAACATGGTCCTCACTTGATCATTGACTAGTGTTGTATAGTCACTTTTTCCACTAGCCCCTTTCAAAGACACCATCAATTGTGACAAGTATCCACTAGATTATTCAGAACTCACACTTGACCTCTCCTACCAACAACAATGTAAGGATATATATGATATTCATTGTAATAACTACATTAAATAGAATATATAAACTCACTACTATTAACATTTTCCCCCCTGGAACTCCTCACCTTGGTGTCATCTAATAGCTCAGACTCCATAAATGTCTCTCTCTACATATTTACCCAAACCCCACCCCCATGAACTTAGGTCCACTAAAAACTATTTCTATTAATCCTCATCACACTTAATCCTCCATCCATCTTGCTATGCTACCTCGGCACCTATTACTGTGTTTTCAAACCTTCCTATATCCTACAACAACCTTGTATATCTCATCGTCCCATGCCCCACAACCTTCTCTACAAGCCCTTTTATGCATTCACCTCTAGCCTCTTCATTCACTTACAACATTGTTGTCAATTGGTACCACATGACTCAACACAACCCCCTCTATAGTATCTCTATAGCATGATCCAAAATCACAACAACACTCTTCACACTCTCTTTAGGAAAATTGTCCTAATTTTCCCAACCATGGGGCTCTCATTCTCCACACCATCTCTATGCTCTTTCTATAAATCCACACAATGAAGGTTCCATATCTTAGGAGTAGAATTAGATTCTCCCTACCACATCAAAACCATCCTTCTGGCACAATAACTAGACATGTTTCCAAGAAAGTACCTCACACTCCTCTCTTGTTCTTGGCACATGCATCACTAACATGTTTTGAGGTTCATGGGGATGTCCAATCATATGATGAAGCGAGGGTGATCGTGTACAACATAGTGACCTTCACTCAACAACATAGTCTCCATCACACACTCTTTAAAATCCACTCTCACTCATATAATGACTTTGTGCAATTATCTATGACGTCCTAAGTCACGCTTTTAATTTGCATACTCATATTTAATTTTGGAGTCTATTACCCTTTAACACAATCAAAGATGATTAATCTTCTTTATTGCACTCTTTGATATTTGGTCCAAGTGATCATTCTCCTTATAAACAAAAACTCAAATGAGGCACAACATATATTAACTCTCATTCTCCACAACCCTCCCTACCTCCATAAAAAAATTCTCTATCAAAGTGTTGTGTAAAAAGAAGAATAGAATTGCCAATCGTTGGTATGATAACAAGTGTAAACTTGCTAGAACAACCATTAGGGATGCCACTAATGATTCCTTAAAATATGATAAGACTAATATATACAAAGCCCTAATTAAAGGGAAAAAAGGCACTACATAAATAGAAAGCAAGAGAATCTTTTGCACCTTTCTTAAATTTTGGAGGTAAATTTTGACTGGTAAAACTAAATAAAATGCTATGATTCCCTTAACAGATTGGAATTCCTACCTTTAAAATATTTACCAATCTCATAATGTCTTGGACAAAATTCCATATGTTTCTACAAAATATGATGTTTTTTCTATAGAAGACATACAGTTTGGGGTTAAGTGACTTGCAAATGGGAAAGCTAAGGACATCGAGGGTTATCAAGCTGAAATATTAATAAAAAAAGGGGGCTTATTCTGATCCCACACATACACAAGCTTTTCAATTTAGCAGTCAAGCAAGGCTTCCCTAAACCTTGGACTCAAAGCCTCATTGTACCTATTTTTAAAAGTGGGGAGAAAAGAAATTCCTCAATCATAGGACAATTATGATTAGCCCGATTTTAGCCAAGCTATAAGGAAGTATTTTGGAAAAGAAGGTGAGCATATGGCTAGAAAGCTACAGAAAAATAGCTAAAGGTTAGGTCAATTTTAGAGGCTATCATTCAAGGTTAGTGCACAGTTTAATCCACTTACAGGTTTATTATATAGAGATTTGAGGAGGATGGGCTTATAGATGTGGCTCTAGTCAAGATCTGTCAAACTTGGAGAAATAAGCAAGTCGACAAGGAAAGAATAGCCAAGAGGCTAGATAGATTCCTTATTTCTGAATCTTTCTCAAATGACCAAGTTCAAATCAAATAGTGGTTTGAGTCATGTGCAAACTCAAATCATTGCCCTGTTCTTTTGGAATTAGCTTTGGGTCGTCCAAAGCCATCAAACCCCTTTAAATTCAATCTAGAATAGTCGAAAGAGGATGAATTTGTCTCTTTGGTAAAGGATACATGGGTTCCCTTTGATGAATCTAAGAATTCCTCTATAGCTCTACAATTTACAACAAATTTAAAATAGGTTAAGAAGATGAATTTGGGTTGGGCCTTTGAGAAGAGGAAAAAAACGAAAAGTGTTTATCTAAGATAGAATTACAATTATAACAAATATCTTATAAGGACTTAGCAGGTTTTGTAGACAAGGAGGATAAGTAGTTGGTTGATCTGTTAGAACACAAGAAGAGGTCTTTATTGAAAGCTAAAGAAGATGAACAAAGGCTTAGAAGTAGAGTTATTTAGTTATCCTACGGAGATGATAATACTACAATTTTTCATCGTTATGCCAATCATAGGAATAATGTCAATATGATTTGGAGGATTCAGAACTAGGGGGCGAAGGAGGTAAATAGATTTAAATATTCAAGCAAGGTAGGGTTGGAACACTTTGGTGAAGTATACAAGAAGAAAACAAAGCTACTATAGTTGAAGTAGTTAAGATGACCACTTTTTTTCCTAGTTTTGTAAATTGGGAGGAAAATGAGAGTCTCGCGGAGGAAGTTTCAAAAAATGAGTTGCAGGAGGTGCTTCATAGCTTTCAAAAAGACAAGAGTCCAAGACTGTATTGTTGGCCTATTGAATTCTTCCTAAGTTTTGATGTTGTGCTTGAAAATCATCTACTAAGAGCCATATAAGAATCCATATCACAAGGAGAGGTTCTTGTAGCTTTGAATTCTACATTCATTGCTTTGATTCCTAAATTTGATAATCCTAGATCTTTGAAGAGTTTAGGCAAATCTCTCTCTTTAATTATGTTTATAAAGTTATAACAAAGATCATTGTGAGAAGGGTGAAGGCTCTTTTGTCTAATTGTATCTTTTAGGAACAATTCAACTTCTTGGCAACAAGACAAATTCATGAGGCCATAAGAGTGGCTTAGGAGTTTTTTCATTCTATAAAAATAAGAAGAATGTCGATTATCATAGTTAATATTGACCTATCAAATGCCTATGATTGGGCCAGTTGAATGTATCTTCCATTGATGATGATTCACTTAAGTTTTAGTTTGCGCTTCACCAATTGGGTTATGAGTTGTCTTACTTTGATTTCCTTTCCTATATTGATTAATGGAATTACTACAAGTTTTTTTAGGCCAAGTAGAGGACTCAGACACGAGTGTCTTTTGTCACCCCTTCTCTTTCTTATTGTAGCTAAAGGGATAAGTTGAGAAGCGATGAAGGAAAAAGATTCATGTAATTTCTAAGGCATTAGGATGGGCAATTCTCTAATTCTATTTATTTACTATTTGTAGATAACATTCAATTATTCTACAATGGATCTAGGTGTGATTCCCACAAGATAAAATAAATACTAGACCTATGGTCTTTAGCAACTGGAATGAGGATAAATACAAAAAATTCTATTGTATCATATCTAGGGATCGATGAGGAGGAGATGAGGTATTTCATGTAGATGTTCTATTTCCAATAGGTGGAGCTGCAAAATAAGCTAAAGTATTTGGGTTTTATGATAAAACTAAATGATATGGTAGGAAAAATTGGGATTGGTTAATAACAAAGCTAGAAAAAAGACTATCGGTTTGGTGCTATAGGTGGATCTCTTGGGGTGGTCTGCTTACATTAGTAAAATCTGTATTGGAAGCCATTTCATTGCACTGGATGTCTTTAGCCTTCATCCCAAAATGCGTGCTTCATAAATCAAGGCAAATCAACTTTAGATATTTGTGGTTTGGAAAAAGGGACAAAAAGGGCATTCCTCTTGTGAGATGGGAGAGGCTTGTGGCTCCAAAATAAGCAAGGGGGTGAGGGTTAAAGAATCCCCGTCATTTTGCAAAAGTCCTGGTAGCTAAGAATGTTTAGCAATTGTTAAGTGGCAAAGGCCTTTGGTGTCAAGTTATTCATCATAGATACATTAGGTAGGTGTTACTGACGGAGATTAGAAATCCATGGAAAAATCTCAAAAATGGCTTAATTATTTGGAAAGCAAATGTAATAGCTTAATTATTTGGAAAGCAAATGTAATAGCTTAATTATTTGGAAAGCAAATGTAATAGCTAGTCTGGAAAGTGAGTGATGGTCAACATGTTAGGGTTGGAGAAGATCCTTGGGTGGCACGTGGAGAAGAGTATAGACTCTCGACTATGCTAATTGAACAACTAAGAGAAAGGGGTATTTTCTATTTAGCACAAGATACATATCCAATTCAATCTTCAATTTGGAATCGAGAATGGCAATCAACAACCAAATTATAATTAGTTGAAAATGAGGCAATTGAATGGGGAAACTATACTAGAAGGTTTAAATTTAGTCGTGTGAGAATTAAGAGTTTCCTTGATGAATTAATTTGGTCAAAAAATCCAAGTGCAGGTAAGTATACTCCCAAATTAGGCTATAAATCCATGTGTATACTTCCTAAGGATATAAGACAAGATTGATGGTGGAAATTTAAATGTCCACCCAAAGGAACGATCTTCATGTGGTTGGTTCTCAATGAAAATATTTTGACATGGGATAACCTTCATAAAAGAGGAAGAGGTGGGCCAAGTAGATGCCCATTATGCAAGTATGGGGAAGAATATGCAAATCATTTATTTATTAACTACTCTATTTGGCAACAATTTTGTTTGGAATGGCATATTGGTTGAAGGAACTCTAACTGGATGGTTAAGATATAAGGCCATTAAGGAGGTACAAGCCTTACCATTTATAGTTTTATGTTGGGTTTAGTTGGCTTAGAATGTTGTTTTATTTGATGAAAGGAACATATTAGCCTTCCAAACCACCTCATAAAGCATTAATATATTGAAACATGTCCCACAAGTACAACCTAAAAACCACAAAGGAATATTTTAGAGGAATTTATTGATAAGACCGCAACATTTGATGGGGTGACACAAGAAGATCCCCAACTGAGTGGAGCTGGAGGATCTGTGTTTTTATTCGATGATCATGTGATAAAATTCTTTTTTTCACTAGGAAATTAGGCACGGGAAACTCACCAATACTTCCCCACGTTTGTGGATGGTAAGGGTACTAAAATGCAATCCCAAGGACACAAGGCTTGAACTCGTGGCCTCTCCCTGTACTGAGAGAGTATGCACACAACTTACCAATTGTGCTATCCCATGGGGCTGATCATGTGATAAAATTCAAGGCAGGTCTTACACATGGAACAAATAACTTCATAGAATTGGTGGCCCTAGAGTTGGCACCGATTTTAGCAATAGAAAAAGGGATTAATTGACTACATGTTTTCGATGATTCCTTATTGGTTATGAAATGGGTCAATAACGTATGCTCCTAGCCGCTGGAACATTTCAAAGATGATTTTTAGGTGCACTTATGATAATGCTCTTGGGTTATAAACTCTTTAGTTTTTCATGTTTGTTCATGTTAACTTTTATTTTTTAATATTTGGAAGATTGCTCTAAATACTATTTAGAGACAAGTGGAGGGGGTTTTGGATGGCCAAAAGGATTTTTTGGTTTTATGTGTTTTTTACGGCGTTAGTATTTTTTACTACTATCAACTCTATGTTATGTTGATGTATTTTTTGGAAAGTGTTTTTTTTGGGATGCTTATTTTGATGAGATAATGAAAAGCTTACTTTAGGTCGATGGACTAGATATCCATAGGTAAAAAAAATTCCTGAAATGTTGAGTACGACATTTGCAGATTGTATTATCAATTAATCAATGAAATTATTATATATTTTTCACAAAAAATAAAGGAAAAAAGTGAAAAGTTGTCATTAACATTCAATATATGAATGTGCAATAAAAACAACTTCAATGGTAGAATCCCTAAAAATCAAAACACATAATTATTAAAACACATAATTGTTTGTAAAGCTTGCTTATCCACTTCTCTAAATATCTCTTGCCCAAAGACTTGCTTCCAACATGCATTACAAGACAATGGGTTGCTTCTTCTTTCAAGGATAACCCAAAACCATATTTCAAATAAATAACCTTGGAAAAGTAACTTGGGAAGTCATTTGAAGAGATATGGACAGAAGGAAATGCCTTAGTGAACAAGTATGCAAAATTCAAGCTAATCACCCATATAATTTATTAATAAGAAACCATAATAATATTTAAAGTGGTTTCTAGTTCTAAAACAAAAACATGATATGACATCTTTCATTGTAGTAAGTCCAAACAACTCATCTTGCTCATTGACTGGATAAATTCTATGAATGCATTTTTCTGCTAGAACTTATATCAAGTTTGCAAGAGATATTGTTTCATATCTGCATGTAACAAGAGGATCATGATAATGGACCTAGTTGTTGAAAAAATGGTTCTGAGGACATCTAGAGCAATTAATTGCTTGAACATAGAAAAAGTTTCCTAGCTTAAAAACAAGAATTGAATGTGCTTCATGCTTATATTTCCAACGACCTTATTTCTTTGACCTTCTACAACTAGAAGATCCCTTATCTATTTTCACGCATGAGTTGAAATGCTTCTAAGACCCCGATCTATAAAATATTGTGGATATTCAATTGTAATAGCTTGGCACAATACATCTTACAATATTATGAAATCTTTTGTCATGCAATTTATTACCTTAGATCTCAAATTTAATATTACTAGTGTAGCACTCAAAATTATGGAAATAACTAAAATTGAAATGAAAGAAACAAAAAAATGAGAAAATCCAACTAGAAGGTGAGGCCTATGCTCCGCTCTTATTTCTTAGTTATGAAATGCAAGTAGAAAGAAAGTGGGCACTCACTGTTGAGTTTCCATGGACATTGTGGCCTGTATGGTTGCTACATAATCTTCTACCTCCTCTGTTATACTTAAATATCCCACTCCTATATGCTCCACTCAATTATGGAATAAAAACAATACCAAAATAATGGAATCCCTTCCTTTCCTAGTAGCCCAATTTTTAACATAGCCCGATAGATGCCTAGGGTTAGGGTTAGGGTTTTTGCATGCCTCAACCCTCAATTAGTGTTAGGGTTTTGGACCCTTTAAAATAATATTGAAAGTCCACATGTGACTAACCCCACATGTGTGAGTAATGGGGTTGACATGGCATCCACTTAGTACCATGGTGATCAACAGAGTATGTCAACTCCTAGGAGGCATAACTTCCACATATAAACTTTGATTGAGGTGATTTTCACACCATTGGAAATATTTTAGTGTGTACAATAACATCAAGGGGTTGGGAGCTATACCCACAACTTTTTGACCCCAAAAAGTGTCATTTGATGCCTAAAATTGGCTTTGGAATTTTAATGACCCCAAATCACCAAATTGGGACCTGCCCCTAAAATTGATCTAAAAATAGAAGGCTGACTTGTAATGCTATGCAAGCACCCTCTACTTCATAAAAATAAACTTTACAGGACCTTGCTTCATGTGTTAAAATATGCAAGATGAATTATATGCCAAGTTTATGCTTCTTCTTTGAAATGTTCATGTGTGAGGAAATGTTCTTTTAAATGGTTAAATATGTGCTTTAAATAAATACACAACAACATAACTTGCAGCAAATAAACCATCAAAATCACAACAATAACAACATGATAAAGGAGTTCACCCCTCTCCGGGATACATCTCCTTGAGCCTCCATCAATGGACTTGGCTCTCTGGGATTAATTTGTCAAAGATTCTTTTACAAGCTACTGCTCAAATCCAATGAAAATTCTGACTGTACCATTGGGATCAGAATACATAAAACCCCCAAAAATGACTAATAAAACTCTGAAAACGGATCATGGCTCATCCGGGCATGACCTCTTCTACATGTGGCCTTAAGCTTCCCTGAGATTCTCTTTGGCAAAAACACCTGTAAAAGTCCTCAAAAGCCTCTGAAACCTGTCCCAATGTGTTCGGAGCATAAAAATGAGCCAAAAATGATTATTCAGTCATAGAAAACAAACTTGGACTCACCAAAACATGACCTCAATCAATGAGGGCTTCAAGCTCCCTAGAGCTTCCTGAAACTTCAATGGTTAAAAACCTGCAAAAGAAGTCTTCAAATGGCTATAAAAACAGTGCCAATGGATTTAGAACATCCAAAAACCCCTAGTTGGGCTTTTACGACACCTCATTCGGCCAAAAAATGAAGAAGATAGGCCTCCTGCCATTCTCTTCCTTCAAGCTTGTTGTCTCTAGTTCGCCAAAACGCACCTCCTGTACGTTGAACCAAGAACACGCTCCAAAATGCGTGCTTAAACCCAACACCGCGCATAACCGAAAAATGGTCCAAACTGTAGGACGGTTAGGGTGCCTCCAGTCCCTAACCGCCAAGCTCGTGGGCACATGGATCTTCCATAAGACTGCACACATATACAAATAAAGGGCTAGTGGTTAAAACCCAAGTCACATGGGTAGGCGCACGGACCTTTGAAAACTTTAAACCACACGCACATATAACAAGGTCATATGATTGAAGTCCATATGATCGGGGCTTGAATATGGTTTAAAACTCACGCGTGCTCTGTGTATAAACCAGTGGTCATATAAATAAACGCATGCGACCGGGGCTGGGGCTAAGCCCCAGCCCGGACGCGCCCCATACACATTTCAATGCATTTCAAATACAATTAAACACATATGGTAAATAAGAACCACCGTGTGGGCTAGTGGTAGCCCACACGGTGGTTCTAGCCCACACACTACCAAAGCGCTTGCCAAAAGGGGAGGTCCGAGGTTCGACCCCCACAGACTCCATACAATTTTAAACAACAAACCATAGCCTATAACGGGGTGCCACGTGGCAGCCCATGACTGGGCCACGTGGCACCAAAACACTTGCCAAAATAATGCCACGTGTTGTCAAATGATTCGTCCAACTGTCAGCCAATCCGAAACTGCCACATCAGCATACGATCTCTGCCATGTCAACGTACGGTCATGCCACGTCAACATCCGTACAGACTGCACAGTCAGCGTCCCTTTTTTTTCCTGTTTGGCGATTCGAACAGATCGCGATATCTCTCGCTCTCGATGTCCGTTTGAACCCAAATGAGTTGCGTTGGGTTTGTGATGATGAGGGCTATTTTCTCGTTGGTTTTGAGGCAATTCCGAGAACGTTGATTTTTGGGCTAAATTTTAATCCCTGGTCCAGATTTTGATCAAAAATGGTCCTTGCAAGCTAATTCCTCCAATTTGTCCACCCAAAAAAGTACCAGTATAGATGGAAAATTATATAATAATCCATTTCAGATCGGATCCATTCATTACCATCAATGCTAATGACCTTGTATGGACACATGAAAGGAAGCCCCATATTGGATATAGATTTTACAGTAATGACTTCAAACCAATCTTCACTATTACATTGTAGCAACCCTCTTGTCGTTGTTGGTTGGGTAATCACATTTTCCACATATGTATTATCCATTTCAATAATTAACACATCTCTTAAATGATAGTTTGAGAGAAACAACAACATAATCAACACATAATCATTTTGTTGCACATAGAGGAATGGTGTCCATCTCAAGGATTTAATGTTTGTTCCAACTTTATAGATTTGAATGACTCTTCCTTAAAAGATGGCCTTGTAAAAGTCCTCACTTAGATAATCCGCAGTGGTGAGAGCATCCTTCTTTACACATTTGTTAATAGCCAGTCCACCTACAACGACTCCACCAACATGGAAAGTATGGGAGTTTGTACCATATACAACCTCATTTGGTTTTCAATTACCTTCTTAGGTAACAACAATATAACAAACTCTTTTATAAATTAAATTTTCCCTAAAATCATTGTGATTTGTGATGTCAAAAAAAACTTGATGTTTTGGTCATGTACAAAGTTCTTTAATATATCCATCTTCCAATTTGTATGCTCATTGTTGTTAAAAATATAATGGTATGGTATTATCACAATATTTTCTTGATCCCAAACCTTAGCTTGGGAGATAAACTCTTTCTTTGAAATTCTTGATGGTTCCAGGGCCACATATATCATGGTTCATTAAATTATTTGACTTTCACCCACACATTTTCCCTCGGGGTCACTTGTGACATCTCTGCAACCCTAGCTAAGATCTTTTCTATCATGGTCATGGCATGTTTCACATAGCCCGTTGAAGTAGGATAACACTATTTTGATTGGGGTGAAGCCATTACTGTTGTTACAAACTTCATTGTCGTCTTCTAATTGTTCTTCAATGGCGTTGTGGCCTTATATTTTAAGGGGTTAGAGCAATAACCAAGGTGTAATGGATTCCATTTGAGGAGGTGGGAGGTTGAAGGGGCAATTGCTAGTGTAGGAGAAGCCATTAATGAAAGAATAAGATGATAATGTGATTGTTATTTTCCCCTGCACAATTGATAATGGATGTGCTTGGGCCTCATATGAAGACATAAGACACGACATTGGTTGACCCTAACATGTGCCTTGATTTGAACCCATGGTCTGTGTGTCCATGTTTTAAAACCACCATTGTACGAGATAAAACCATTTTAGAAAGCTAAATGCTAGTTTTTAAATCTAACCATAGAGCTCCAAATAGACTTGAATGTTGCCACATGTTAAGTTGTAAATCATCACAGAGGCACATGAATGAGTTAGATTTATACGTGTCGGGGCTCCACAATCCTTGTGAGTCGTTGATCTTGTCATTGAATGAGACTAATGGACATAATCTTACCCTGGTCTCTCCTCGATGACTTCATTTTTTTTCTTGATCCATGCTGTCTTTAACATAATCTTGGAATTTCCTTGAACTACTTTTGTTTGAATATCCATGACTATACCAATTATAACATTCTCTTAATTTACAATCATCATCTTGAACAATCTTTGACCCACCAAACAACATGTCCATTTTTATTATCCAGAACCTTGGAGGTGGATTGTGCAGTCAATGCAACAACTCCAAGGAAAACCAATATGTCTACACAAAGAGAGATTGTTGTGGGCCACAATAGTGAACCCCTATATAATGCATCTATGTGTAAATTATCATGAAATAAAAGATTTATATCCATGCTTTGGATTTTAAGGTTCCCATGAATTGAACTTGACACGTTCATGATCCTTGTTGCTATATCTTATGACATAGTTATCATGTTTGTGGCCTTTGTACATCGATGATAACTTTGAATGAGCCTTGTGTTGATGCATCGTTTAACTATGGGAAGATAGTCACCATTAGAAAATCATGTAGAAACATGGAGCTTAGGGATTGCCGACCCAAAGTTCAAATAGGGACATTTTGAGCCACAACACAACCCAAACCAAATATATGTTATTTGAAATTGGCCATTTTCTTGATTCTTGGGTTCTTCAATATATCAATATCAAATCTAGGCAATGAATGCCTTATGCTTGGTTTGAGGGGAAGGCTTGATTCGAGTCCCCTATTAATTGTTGTTTGCATCCATCTCTTTAGATCTCCAAACCCCACCAGTGACTTGCAAGTTCCTTGCTATTTATTTAGCTCATGACATTTTATGGGATAAACACATCAACAGATTCCCATTGATGCATGTTTTGTTCTTCTTATGAAGATCGCTCTTGATCCTTTCAATCGATAATCATGCAATCACATGCAACGACTTTCACAAGATAAGATAATCGCTATTCAAATAGAGCCACAACATTTCAACTAATCAATTTGCTTTTTCTTATGTGGGTTGTTTGTCCAAGCAAAGCTCATTCTCCATCTATATAACAAAAGAATCTCGTTCACTTCTCTTATGCTGAGCCACACAATTGAATCACGTACACACACAATTTTTCTTTTACCCTGCTTGAAACTTTCAAGACATGAATATCATGCATGCCACATATAATTGTTGCACCTTGGGAAACCAAACCGTCAACAAATATCAAATACAACATACAAAACTCCTTGTTTCTTGTTGTACATTCATTGTGTTAAATGTAGACATGGTTCAAACAATGACCTACAAAGGCCCTTGGTAGATATTCTGGTTGGTTTTAGCAGATTTAAATGATAGGTCGACTTGTCCTTCCCACACATTACATGTCCATGTCTAGTGAGTGGGTCTTTAGGTTTGTAGAATGTAGAAAAATGTTATTCTCTGTATTTTCTTTATTTGATCACATGGTGATTTAGATTCTTACCAATCAATCTCATGTCATATTCTTAACCATTAACCATTACTATTTTGTTAGTCCCACCTCCCTCTCAACTTGTGACATTCACATTTACATCTTGTTTCCACGATCTAAGCTCAACATTGTCAAGTACAATATTTTTACTTCCAATTACCCCACTAGCTCAATGATGAACTCCTACATCAATGAAAAGTTCATATTTAATTCAAAGTTCTTCTTACTTCATCCTATGTGTCCATCTCATTATTCACTTCGACATTCCCATTCACAAATTTGAGGGTATGCTAAGCTAACTTGAATTCCCCTTTGAGTGAAATGTTGTGATGGTAGTGGGGGGTTTTGGAATGGCAAACTATAAGAGGATATCATGACCTACTTGAGATGCACGACTTCTCTACACCCCACAATACAAATAAGGTTGTTGATTGGACAATAGAGAGTAGGAGAAAATAGGGAAGGTTAGGCGATCCACGTCGGGTGGGTGGAAGGATCGGCGGATTGAAATGTGGACCGTCGATTAAGGGTTAAGAAAGGACGGTGGAGATGAGATGTGTAATTTGAATGAGAGAAATCAAATCTTTGAAGATGTTTAAAAGGGCCGGCGGGGCCTGCTACTGGTATTCATCGTTGTTGTTTAGGGTTTATTGAATTAGCAGTTGCAGATCACAGCGTAATAGTTCCCAGAAAAGGAAAATCTCAAGGAGATAGAAGTGAAGAGATGGCCCGAACAAAACAGACTGCCCGTAAATCAACAGGGGGAAAAGCACCACGGAAGCAGCTGGCGACCAAAGCAGCCAGGAAGTCTGCACCGGCGACGGGTGGGGTGAAGAAGCCACACAGGTTCAGGCCTGGTACTGTTGCTCTTCGTGAAATCCGAAAATACCAGAAGAGTACCGAGCTTTTGATAAGAAAGCTGCCCTTCCAGAGGCTTGTAAGGGAGATTGCCCAGGATTTCAAGACGGACTTGAGATTTCAGTCCTCAGCGGTGGCGGCACTTCAAGAAGCGGCGGAGGCATACCTGGTTGGCCTCTTCGAAGACACAAACCTGTGCGCCATCCATGCCAAGAGGGTCACCATTATGCCCAAGGATATCCAGCTTGCTCGCCGCATCCGTGGAGAAAGGGCATAAATTTATATCATGATTTATAATTATACAATGCCAGTGCATTAGCCTATCAATATCAATGGTGTGTTTTCACACCACCATACTGTCTTCTTTAAATTTGTTCTCCCATTACTCCATTCGTGTAGGAAAAGAGTTTAACTTGTTTGCTTGTGATAATTATTTGAGATTTCAAACAATTGCTATTTGAAATTAAATCACTCAAAGGGGTTTATTATACAATTTGAATTCGAAAGAAAGGTGTCAAGGTAAAAAACTTTGAATTGATCTTCCCCAACTTTACCCATGCATCTTTCTTCCTCAACTATTTTGGGTAATTCTTTTTTCATGATGTGCCAATACCTTTGATGGAATCTAGTAACAAAACTACTTGGTTTGGTGTTTTACTCGGATGCATTGAGAATATGATCTCCTTTATTTCCTCAACTCTTTGAAAATGCCTCATTTTCATCATTAATGATGACCTTTGGAATAGGGCATAAAAGTTCTTTTTGCTCTTTGTTTTTGTCATGAGATTGTTGAAGAGTTTTAAAGAAAGAGTGCAGGTTTTTAAAAGATCAATGGTTTTACTTTCATCGAGAATAGATATTAAGAAATAAGAATAAGAGTATTTACCTTAATCAAGAATAGATATTGGGAAATAAGAATAAAACTTATGGTGACAATATTGATAGATTAAAAATTATATGCATCACACAAATATAGATGAAATATAAAAATAAACATTTTTACATTGCATTTATAAAGTCTTCAAAGACTTTATAATCAAGGCAAACGATGCTAATTTGAATGGTAGAGTGACCAAATTCTTAGAGGTTGTGACATCAAGGAAGATTGGCTTATGATCTAAGACAATTGAGGGTATGTTGGAGGAGGAAGGAGCTAGACTATCATTGATAAATGAATCTCAAACATGGAATTGCTTGTCTTTTTGTTGTGAAATCAAATCTCATTATTTGTTTGTCTAAGTATATTTACCCCTTATGGGTTTGATATCAAGGAAACCATAAACTGCAACAATGTCTTTAACCCATGATCTTTAGGGATCTTGAACAAGGGAGGCCCCTTTTTTCTTTTATGTGAAAATACCTTGCTATGATGCCTTTAGAGGGGGTGATTTGGAAATAAAATCAGATAGTGAGGATCGATATTTCAATTTGTCGTTTGGAGCATATACACAAAAAGTTTGAAAGAATTGTCTAGTTTGAATTACCTCACAATGTAAACCAACTCAATGGTTTAATTTAAATTAGTTTCTTATATAATGGGGTATGACTAGTTGGTAATGTAGGGATGGTGATATCCCCCATTGAAATTCAGTTCCCCAAGGTACATGTTAGCCCTTAGTACATTGTTAGTGCTTTTGTTTTCTTGTAGGGCTAGGAATTCTTGGTAGTAGGGCTAAGAACTCTTGTCATAGCTGCAAAAGCACCTTGTGTGCCATGAAGGAAAGAGTTCCTAGCCTTATTGTCAATGACTTTTTGTTTCAATGTTGATTGGGTGGCATTAAGAGTCAAAGGAAGTGCCTTAAAATTTTCAATTTCATTGAGCAATATGCCTTTTTCTAGATCCAATATTTTAAAGAGGAAATAGACTCAAAACTTAGATTAGTTCTTGAACAAAAACCATTGTGGTTTTTTTTGCTTTGATCAGAGAATTCATGGAATTTCTTCTATTCGAGCTTCCAAGCCACCTACAATTCCAAGAAATAAGATGCTATTGGGACTGCTAGTGAAAGTACTCATAGCATTAAAAAGAAGAAGATGAAAGCTCTTGTTCTGAAGCTTGATTTACGAAAATCATATGACTGTATTGATTGGGTTCAACTTCGTTTGATTCTTCTTAAAGTGGGATTGGGCATTCAGATGACAAACTAGATTATGTCATGTGTAACGTCTCCATCCTTTGCTATTTTAGTAAATGGAGAGCCTACGGGCTTCTTCAGAAGTGAGAGGGGGGTTCGTCAAGGCTGCCCATTATCCCCTCTTCTCTTCATTCTTATGATGGAGGGGCTCAGTCTAGTATTGAATAAATCATCGGCGAAAGGCTTGATCTCAAGTATAAAAGTTTCAAGATGGACTAAAATGTTGCATTTTATTTTTGTGGATGACGTCCTCATCATGTCATCAACGAGGTTAGAAGAGTGGAAGGAGATTAAAGCTTCCATTGAGTTATTTTGTAGCGCTGCTGGCCTTACATTGAACCAATCTAAGTCTACTGTTCTTTCTAAAGGTCTCAGTGAATTGGAGTTGGTTCCCTTCAAAGCTATACTAAATTTTTTCTTCAGTGCCCTTTCCGATGGCTTTAAGTACGTGGGGTACTTTTTAAACACCAGACCTCACTGTGCAACTGATTGGTATTGGCTCGTCTCCAGATTTTCTCAGAAAATTACAAGATGGTATAACATGTGGCTCTCAATAGGGGGTAGATACATTTTGATAAAAATCTGTTTTGGAAGCACAACCGGTCTTTTGGATGTTAATGGATTATGTGCCTCAATCTATCATCAACAAGATTCGCAGAGTAATTTTTCACTATTTATGGAATGGGCGCAATGACTCTTGCCAGTTTCATCTCTGCAAATGGGAGTTACTCTTCAGGCCTAAAAGAAATGGGGGATGGGGGTTCCTTAATCTCTATCACTTCAATTTGGCCCTTAATGCAGTTGCAATATGGAGGTTATTAACACAACAAAGTATCTGGCATCAAGTAATTTTCGACAAGTATCTTCATAACTCTACTCTTTTTAATTGGCTTAGACAGCCTGCTCACAATCTCCTTGCAGTCTCTAGGATGTGGGCAAGTTTAATTCGTTCACTTCCCATTATAAATCATTGGATTAGTTGGAATCTCGAGGTAGGGCACCATATCTCCATTGGTAGAGATAAGATACTTGGTGTGGGGGATGCGTCCCTTCTCAGTTTGGAGTTGGTGGAGATTTTAAAATCAAAGCAGATCCTTTCTTTAGCGCAAGCGTCCAGTCATAGGGATCTGGGTACCCTTGCCAAAGTGTGGAAAAACAACAACGATTTGGGACTGTCTGGATTGCCTTGTATAATTCCACTGTGTATAATTACAAGGCGGGCGTCACCCTGTTGGGGGATGGTACTGATTCTCTATTATGGGCCAAGGGGGATCTCTCAGAGGTCATTACAGTAAAAAATTGTTATAATGTTATTCTATCTACCCAGAACCTTCTAACTCGGCATGGCTGGAAAGCAAATCTGTGGAAACGCAATGTACAACTGAAAATCATTCTATTTTTCTAGCTGGCAGTGGAGAACATGCTACTTACCTGGGATAATCTCCAAGCAAAAGGGTGGATTGGTCCAGGCCTTTGCCTTCTGTGCAAACAACATGATGAAGACATACCTCATCTTTTTATTCATTGTTTCTTTACAAAGGAGGCTTGGTCATATTGTGCGCAACTGTTAAATTTGAGACTGATGTGGACGTGATCCTCTCTCAGTGAATGTATGGACGAGTGGAGCAGGAAGAAGGAACTGTCAAAAAGGCTGCCATTGTTGATTTGCTAGAACGTATGGCTGGAGCGTAATAGACTGATTTTTGAAGGAAAGACTCCCTCTTCAAGAGTGGATGTTCACAGGGCTATCAGAGCCTTCAAGAATAAGTCTAATGTCACAAAACAACAGATTTTAAGAGTGAATACGATAAACAAGATTGTTGGTTTTGCAGTGGATTGTTTTTATGGAGCTTCGGTGGCAGGGGTTTCCATTTGTGGAGCAGTTGGTGTTGTAAAAGCTAGAGATTCGATGGAATATAGATGGTATTTCAACAGTGGGGAGGGAACAAACACCAAAGCGGAGTTGTTGGGCGCGTGGGCTTCTCTATTTATTACAAAGCATTTGGATATTCAGGATATTCAGTTACTAGGCAATAAACATAGAAGGATGGAAAAGGAAAACTAGCGAACTGGTTTCTACTTTTAGGAATATTACTTTTCAGCATATCTATAGAGAGACTAATCTGGTGGAAGATAGGCTATCAAAGCAAGCTCTGTTGGCATCGAGTGGAAGTCTCTTTTATTATTCTTGGGATGGAGAGTCGGCTGGAACTGTCCAGCATTTTAACATTTTTTAATATCGGGGTCTCTCTTGTATTTTTTGTATTGGGTTCAAAATTAATAGTTGGTCTTGTTAGATTGAGGAGTATTTAAGTGTCATAGAGTTTTGTTGTTTGGTTTTGGAAGTTCTAAATTTGTTTATTTTGAAGAACTATTGTGAGTGGGACGGTTATTGTATTAGACATATTCAAATAACGGTGATGTCTGAAAAATTATATATTAATATAATTAGTGTGAATTTTCTGCGGAAAAAAAAAAAGTGTTGTTAGTGTCGTACAATTTGCTATTAAGTGTCATTTTTTTCTCCTCTTGTTAGTGTCGTATAATTTGCTATCAAATCTACTTCTAGTAGCTTGTTGGGATTTTTGTTTATTAATACAAAATCTATTGTTGTTGGTATAATTATTATTGTTTGGTTTATATTGTTAGCATTTTTAATTTTTAGATTAAAAAAAAGGAGAGATTTTAAGTTTTAGTATGCAACAATCCTAATCAACACCTTCGGTGATGGATAATAATAGTGAACAGTGTCTCTCATGTGCCCTTATTAACAATGTTGTTTTGGATGGATAATAGTAGTGAATTTTAATTGGGGTGGTAGGTGTGGGTTAGGAGGGTGGGAGGGGGGAATCTCTAACAACCAAGCATAAACCCTGGCTCTATTTTTAGAGTTAAAAATTCTCATATCAATGGAGATTTGAAAACTTGTATTTATCAAAGACTCTTCAATTATCATTCATCAAATGCAAGTATTTCCATCTTTGCATACTTTGAGTCTCTCTAGATTGATTTTAAGAATACAAAGGATTTGAAAGAGTTTTGACTCTATTGAGTTTTTTTAGGTCCTTAGATCTCTCAAGAGTGAGGTGGACTCCATGGAAAACATGGGAGTGATATTGAATGAATGGTTTTTGAGTAAAAATGGGGGGTCCCCTTCATAGATTATCCCCCGTGAAATCAAATCATATAAACATTATAAACAACATGCAATTCAAATCAATAGACAAGTGATGCAACACATCATTGAAGTAGGTTATAACTTCTTCCCTCCTCCCTGTACTCTTCATTAATACCTCCAAGCTTGGACATGGTAGCATAATAAAGGTTGATAGGTGGAATTAATATGGTCTGCTTGGGGCAGAGTTCATTAAGCTTGGTTTATATTATGCTAGTCTTTTCTTGTGATCTCAATGAGCCATGAAAAATTGGGTCTAGTCTCACTATTGTGGATGTAGAATCTATTTGTCCTCGGTATATCAAGTGGTATTCTTTTGGCTCTTTTCTTGTTTTTTTCACTGTGAGTTCAACCTATTCCACCATGGATGGGCACTACTACACCAATTGATGTGCTCCATGCGAAATTCCAAACCTTCGTCTAGTTCTGAGAAGGCTTGCGTGCCAATTTGAGGACCTCCATGTAGCAATCTCACACTTCAAAAATAGAGTGTCTTCTAAGATA
>ML782915.1:651995-678367 GCA_009831015.1 Picea engelmannii
GATCGCACCCGGCCTGAGCCACACCAACCCTTAACATGGTTGGATTTTTTGTCCCCGCAGGTTTCGAACCGGTGACTTTAACATCACGGAGTGGCTTAACAACACACTCCGTCACCGACTGTCCTACACCTCGGGGACAGATTTATTTCTATATTATTAAAAGGGAAAATCTAATTTAATTTTTAATTTGATTTGCATTTAGCAGGAAATAGATTTTATAGCCTACCCAAAGTTAATTTTATTTAAATGATTTGATAGCATGTCAAGTTGATAAATGTGGGTAGATAGGGGAGATAATTTAATAATATTTTGACCTTCCCAGGACACCTCCCAAGGAGGCCAGGAAAGCAATGACAAAGGGGATATATGGACAATTTTGGAGGGGGGAAGGTGTGTTGGCCCATGTTTTTCGTTAAACCAAAAGGCAGACCTGTTAGTTTTCGATATAACCACCAGAGTTAATAGTTCCACATAAGGTTTTTAAACCATGTCACGAGTCCTGAAGGAGGTGTTGACCACCAAGTCAACAATCTCCCTCTCAACACCAACTGAGGTACTCGACACCAACCGAGCGGAATCAAACCTACGACCTTTCTCTCTGATACCAATTGTTGGCTCACATTCCTCATTAAATCAAAAGGACAACTTGTTAGTTTCCAATACAACTTCTAGGTTTAACGGATCCACGAGAGGTTGTTAAACCATGTCACAAGTCTCGAAGGAGGTATTGACCACCAAGTCAAAAAGGGGCTGTGTAATTAGGGAAATTTTTGTTTGTTTGGAAGGAGGACCATTGGAAGAAAAAAAATTAAAAACTCATACCTATGAGATCTATCAGGGTTGTGATAGACTGGTTGTTGAGTTGTTGAGATACTAGTGGTGGTTGGGTGTTGTTCTTGGAGTTTTGGGTACAAAATGCTAGGAAATCCCAATATTTCATAGAGTTATGGAGTCAACGAGGATGTTCCTAACCGGTTGGAAGGTTAAAAATCCAGTTTGGGCAAGGAGCTAAGAATGTAAGGAGTTGGAGTATTGCTAGAAAACTAGTTTGCTAAATCAAATAGTGTTGCGAGTATTTTCCTACTTCTTTAGTTGATTACATTAATGAAGTTGTCTTCATTAAAGTGTTAAAACCATAACTTGGATTGATTAAATTGTAGATGCAAATGTTAAATAAAGTATGTTGTTACTGAATAGGAAATAACAAATTTTTCATAGTGTATAATTCTTACATGCACAAAATCTAAATTAGACAATGAAAATTAATACACTAGTTCACAACTCCTAATTGTATTAGAAGGGGTCGTACAAGAATTAAGTGTTATGGTTAGTGCCACAACTGGAGATCAATTGAGGTAGTATACAACTTAGTTTGTGCTACCTATATTGTACTTTATGTTTAAGAGGAATTGTTGAAGGTATGATGTGGACCAATTTTGATGGTGGTTGTTCTAAAACTTTCCCGACGTCTCCATGAATTGTATTGAATTGTGGTCAAAATGGATGATTGTTTCATTTCCTAGAATATAATTCTTCCATTATCGACATGCCTTCACAATCGAGTACATCTCCCTATCATAAGTGGGGTACTTCCAAACCATATTAGAGAGCATCTCAATGTGATAGGTCATTGAATGTCCATATTGATGAGGACTTCACCAACAACATAATCAAAGGTATTAGTGACCTAAATCTTGAATGATTGTTGTAGGTATGGAAGAATGAGGACCAATCCTAAGTAGAGGTGAGGTTTTATATACTTGAATGCATTTATTATGCCTTAGCCCAAACAAACTTGGATTTGGATTGACCCTCAGTCACTTGGATCAAGGGCCAAACAGCATGAGAGAACCCTAACATGAACCTACGATAGAAGATGGCTAGGCCCAAGAAGTTGTGGAGCTTCATAAATGTGTTTATGGTCGACCAATTGTGAATGCCTTAAATCTTGGCATGATCCACATGCAGATGATCATGCTTGTCCATGATGTATCTCATCTATTGAATTATCTACATGTTGAATGAACACTTATTCATATTGGCATATAACTTGTGTTTCCATAAGGTGTTAGGTGTTTGTTGAATGTAATTTAGATGCTCATCCCATATTCTACTAAAGATGAGTATATCGTCCAAAAGAACATCTGTAAAAGAATTGGTGAGTGGCTATAATATATTTTCCATCATTATATGAATGTTCTTGGTGTATTAGTCAAGTTGAAAGGAATGGACAACCATTTGAAGATACCTTCTTTATACTAGAAGGTTGTATTTCACACATCTATTTCCTCGATTAGCACCTGGTGATAGCCTAAATTGAGTTTAACCTTATTGAAAGAATTGCCACCCTTGAGTTGATAAATAATATCACTAATCGAGGGGATTGTGAACCAATCCTTGAATGTGATTTTGTTATGGTGTTGTAATCAATACTGAGTTTCCATGTCTCATCCTTCTTTTAAACGAACACAAATGGGATTCCACAAGGTGATGATCTTGGTAAAATGTGGCCCTTTTGTATTATCACTTGAACCCAATGTTTGATCTCTTGTTTTCTAGAAGAAATCATTGTATACTGAGTCATTAGGTAAAGGGGTACCATGAAGAAAACAATTATCCCATTGTGAGAGACCACTTTCTTCCATTGCTTCGTTATGATTAGATATACTATGGTAATCAGATCTACCTCTAGTATCATGTAGATATGAACTCCCAAACTAACAATGACACTACAGTGCCTAGACTAACAAATAATGTGATTCTTGCACATATATGGTTGTCTTAAAAGAACATCACAAACTTCAAGTAGGAAAACATCACTCAATACCTCTTATTTGAAGGGCTTGATGTTTTAGTGTAGGCAACATTGTTGATTGATGCAATTGTCTTTTCCTTGGTATATCCAACCAATGGTGTATGGCTAGGGGTGTGGAATCATTGGTAGATTCAACTTCTTTATGACCTTTATTGAGATCAAGTTCTTGTAGCTAGTATTGTCGAAAACGAAATGTAGCAAAGTCCCCTTCACACACATCTATGAGTGGAAGAGGCACTCACCTTCCTTAGGCTCCTTTGGTTCCTCTTGTTGGACTGTTGCGATAATGACAGTAACAACGACTTATGTGTTGGTGATATGTTTTCCCTTATTTGACTTAGAATTAGAGTTCGAGAAAAATTTTGAGGCTTTCATCTTGGCCAAAAAAACATGTTTGGAATGACATTCGTTGGCATTATGCCAAGGAATTTTGTTTTTTTCACACCTCTTTCTAGTGTCCTTCTTTGACTTCCCAATACTCTTCTTTACATGCATCTTGGACTAGTTATCTTGATGTTGGTAATCCTTGATTTATCCTTTGTTTTTCCAGTTAAGGATTCCTTTACCATGCTTTCATTATGGTTTATTTACATACCAAATATTTATCTTACCCTTCTGCTAAATCTTTTGCTTGATCTTGACAATATACCGATAGGTGACTCGCAATGAAGAGATGTCCAAAAATTACATTTTTGTTTAAATGTACTTGTGTAGGCCACTATGGTGTTTTAGAACCAAGAGAATCCTTTAAACCCAACTTTGAAAAAAAGGTATGGAAGGTATTAGTATACTTTGGCACCACCTAGTATTTCTCCTAGCACAAAGTTGTCCATATTGTGCACTGGTCATTGTAGTTTCCAATAAGGTAGAATTCCTACTTAAGGGCATCAATAAAATCCAACCAAGCGAGATGTATCCAAAATTATTCATACTCATCTTAGACACGTTTCACATTGTAAGTGCCTCATCGATCTTTGACATGGGGAAGGAACCTAAGGTGCACGACGGTGTTTTTTTCATTGTTGGAATTTTTTTGAACGAAGTAATAACCCTCTAGTAGACATTATCATTTCTCCAAATAATTTGCATCTACCTTACCTTCAAACAAAGGAATGTCAAATTTAAATTGTACCTTAAAGGGAGTTGTACCTCTGAAGTGATTGCTTGTCAAATATGCCTCCATTGTCATTGGAAGTTGTTGAAGGATCTACTTGAAACTATCCACCATCTCATTCCTTTGTCATGTGAGGGCTTCCCCAAGAAACATCATGATATGACATCCTACTTCATCGAATTTTTTGTTTGTTTGTCATGGGACGTTGTTTGGGTTTGTGAGGGACGTATTCACTAGGCTTGATTAGTTTGAGGCCCAACTCTCTGTATGTTAAACTCATTTTGGACATGGACATAAAAACAATAAAGAGCATATTTCTCTTATACCACTAATTCAGATTATGTTGAGAGTGAAATAAAGATAGAAATAATAGGAGAACTAAACATAGAGATATTGAAAATATCATAGTAATACAATGAAATCCAAACTCTGTCAATGAATGAAATAATGAAAAGGATACAATATGAAAAACAATACAAAGTATCTAGGATGGTAGTAGCTTATCTCTGAGAAGAGATGTGTTGGTTATGCTCATTCAGAAAAATCCCATAAAAAGAGAATAAAAATATTTATGTTCTAAGACTTTTGCGACCATTGTTTTGATGAGATAGTTCTTTCAGATTCATCGCATTGGTTTTTGATATTCAAAAACCAATGTGATGAATCCGAAAGAACTATCTCATCAGAATAAAAATTTATTTTATAAATGCCAACAAAACCCTAAGATGAAAAAAAAAAAACCTAATATGCAAGAACACTAACTCCAACACAAAATTAGGGCTGAGAGGGAATGTTGAGTTGGATGAATCTAAGTTGTCCAGAAGAAGGGGAGACTTGCTAGTACCATAAATTTTTGCACGACAAAGGAGACGAGTAATACAAATGTACTTACCCCATCAAAAAGCTTTGAGATCCCACAACCCTTTCCCATATATATGATTCCATGCAACCAAGTACCAATACCACCAAGCACCCAACCATAGACCCCAAGGCCCAATATAAGAGTCTCCCATTTCATCAACAAAAAAAACAAATTTGGGCTTTCACCCTTTAACATCCACACCACTCATCAAAACTCTATTTTGAACTAAGGCCAAGCCACACCCACATGGAAATGATCTGAGTCAAGTCCCAAGTGAAGGAACCAATCCTAACTAGCCATGGGTCATGCCCCTCCCTAGCTAAAATCAAACCACACCAGTGAGTGCACTAGACTATCAACTGGTCGCATCCATTACCTTCAGTCCGTCGTAGCCATGCATAACCAAGTCACCTAAGACCATGGAAGGGTGGAACACATAAGAAAATATGTGGGAGGAGTCAACTAGAGTTAGGGAGGTCGACCATGGCCATGCCTTCTGGGTGGTCGTCCATGGAGCCATGGGCACATAGTGATCCAGGGGGGTCATTCATCTTCAAAGTTACACTGATCCAAAGTAAAGAGAAAATGGTACAATGGTTATTACATATGAATAAAAAAAAAAACATATGAAAACAAGTCGAAGCTAGACTTTATTCCATGAGTCGACGCTTAAAAGGATGAGTCACATGTTCCAAAAACTAAGCCTTAACATATGTTGCAACCACCAATAATATGTTAAACGGTGCACGGTTCAACGTTCCATTCGTTAACATTTGAGAGAATGGTGCACAATCAAGCGGTAACATTCGGCGGTTTGTGCCACAGTGCGCGGTTTAGTTGGCGGTCATTTGGGGGATTTTCTATTTGGCAGATATCCATTGTGTGGCGGGATAGAAATACCATATATGGTATTAGATGGATCCGTTGCCACATTTAGCAGGAACAGAAATGAATGATAGTGGATGTAACGTACAGTTGGGATGTAGCTTTTAGCGGGATTCACACTCATTTGTAACGTTTTGCTGAGGGTTAAAACAAGTAACATATGGTTATGTTATGCTAAAATGAGTCGAACCCGTGATCTATCCTCCCACTGAGTGCTTAAACAACATGATTCTAGCCACATTTCCAGGAGATTCAGCCTTGTTTAGAACGCAAAGCATCATTCTGTTGTATTTGAAATCTTGAAGGGATAGAACAAATGCAACAAAATCGGGTTTGAACGTGCGACTTGTAGCTTTATAAACAGGAGTTTCAGCCAGTACGCAACATGAGAGTTTTGCTGTAATTTATCCAGATGTTGTTTGTATGCAAAGTCGACTGTACTCTGTTATAATTTGTCTTCTTTGTCCTTTGAAGTCCAATTTGTAATTTTAAAGAGAGGAGTCTTGAAGGCTTTGTCCAACATTCTGTTCTACAGTTGTTGAAGTTGATTTTTAAGAGTTTCCAGAACCATATGTACCATTTTGAAGCTATTAATTGGATCGGTACCCATTGGAGAGGGACCCGGAGACGTAGCCCAATGAAGGGGGTGAACTCCGTTAACAACTTCTGTTTGTGACTCTCATTTTCTGATTCTGTTTTCTATTTTAGTTTGCTTCATTTCAGTTATAGCTTTCATTTAATTGTGTTGATGCTATTTCATGTGTTCAACAAACTTATTAAACGCATTCTTTAAAACTTTTAATGCACTAAATTTGAGATCCGACAGATCATGTTATAGTATCAGAGCAGGTTATCTGCTTGTGCAAAGTTTGTGAATGCTTACCAGGTCCAAGTCGAAACTTGGTGAAGGAGAACTGGTAGAAGGTGAACCTGAGATTGGCTCGAGGAGGACATTTTCAAGAACAACCATGTCTTCTCCACGAGGGGAATAAGAAGGACATACAGAACGGGAAAATCATGTTGTTTCCGAAACTGAGTTTTTGGAGGATTTTATCAGCATGAAAGCCATGGTGGAAATTCTTCTCAATGAACGAGCAGAAAGGAAGAAGAAGGAAGAAGGAGCTTCATCCAAAGATGCATAAGTGAAGAAGGAAGAAAAGGGCAAAGGAGTAGGAGGTGATGGTGATCCTCCTGAAACTAATCAAACTTTATCTTCTTCTCATACTTCTCATTCAAATAATGCAAATTCTAATATGCCATATTTCAAATTGGATGTAAAGTTTGAACTACCAATCTATAATGGAGATTTAGATGCTGAAAAGTTAGACAATTGGATCAAGCAGCTTGAAGTATACTGCAGGGTGTAGGGCATTAATGATGACCCTTCCAGGATTCAGTTGGCCACTTTGCGAATGAGTGGGATGGCTCTTACTTGGTGGGAGAGCAAGATTCAACAAGATCTTCGAAAGCATGGTAAAATAATTTCAGTTTGGAATGAATTCATTGAAGTATTAAGAAAGCAATTTTATCCTTTAGGTCACATGCAACAATTAATAATGAGCTGGCAAAATTTTAGACAAACTAAAGGACAAAGTATTCAAGAATATACTCATGAATTCAGAAAGAGGGCTATTGCATTGAATGTTCCTTTGGATTCATATGAAACTCTTCTTAAGCATATTGGTGGCATGCATTCTTATTTGAGACATACTTTGTTGATGTTTAACCCCAGTAACTTGGATGATGTATGTGTTCAAGCCACACATTTAGAATCTAGGGGAAAGCATGCTAATGATACTTTTATGAAGAAATCATCTAAATTTGACAGCAAGTTTAAAAGCAAAGATAAGGGGAAAAAGAAAATGGCTACTATTAAGAAAGAGGGTGAAAAGCCTACGTGTTCGCATTGTCAGAAGGGGCATGATGTCTCTAAGTGTTGGAAACTTCATCCGGAGTTAAGGCCAAAGAAGTATGGAGGAAACAAAGATAAAAGCAAAGAAAAATCTACTGCAACAGTTATTCAAGACTTGGAATCCGATTCGGGAGATGAAACAAAGGTTACAGTTGTCGGAATCCAGGGTAAGAATAAAGGTATCTCACTTCCCATTGATGAAAATTCAAGTTCTAATGCAAGTACAAATCTGCCATCTACTTCTAAGCAAAATGATAATAAAAGAAGTGCATTGTTTCATGTTCGTGTCATTTCAAATCACACAAAGATTGGTACATTGTTTGATAGTGGTTCACAAGTAAATTTGATATCATAAGAAGTGGTTAAGAAACTGCATCTAGTTACTATGCCTCATGAAAAACTCTATCCTCTTGGTTGGGTTACTAATGATACACAATTGCAAGTTACAAAGAAATGTGTATTAAAGTTTGCAATTACTGATAAGTTCATGGATGAGGTAGAATTGGATGTAGTACCGCTCGACATATGTGGAATTGTAATTGGGAGTCCATATTTGTATGACTGGAAAGAAGTCTTTTATAGAGAGCAGAATAAGTATCATATTTTTAAAGATGGTGTGGAATATATTGTACAAGCACATAAGACAAAAACAAACCTAGCAATAGTTACTGCAGGACAAATGAAGAGGTTGGTAAATGCTAGTAAGAATTTTGTATTAATGATGGTTAAGGTGAAAGATGATGAGATCTCTAAATCTTTTGAAGGATGTGATCCTAAACATAAATCTAAAATGATTGAAATTATTTCTGAGTATGATGATTTATTTCAAGATCCGAAAGGGTTACCACCAAAGAGAGAGATTCAACATGATATACAGTTGCAGCAGGATATGCCACTCTCGAACATAGCCATGTATCGGATGTCTGTAATGCAGAATGAGGAAATCAAGAAGCAGATTCAAGAGCTGATTGAGAAGGGGGTCATTTGACCAAGTACTTCTCCTTGTGGCTCTCCTATAGTCTTGGTTCCAAAGAAGGATGGGTCTTGGAGAATGTGCATCGACTACAGGGCCCTTAACAAAATCACCATTAAAAACAGGTATCCTCTTCCTTGCATTGATGATTTGCTTGATCAATTAAAACATGCAATTTATTTTACTAAATTGGATTTGCGTAGTGGGTATCATCAAATCCGGGTTGCTGAAAATGATGCTTGGAAAACAACTTTTAAAACAAAACAAGGGTTGTATGAATGGCTTGTAATGCCTTTCGGGCTATGTAATGCACCTGCTACTTTTATGCGGGTCATGAATGATGTCTTTCGACCCTTTATTGATAATTTTGTAATTGTATACCTGGATGATATCCTTGTCTTTAGTAAAACTTGGGAGGAACACATTGTACATGTGAGGAAAGTTTTGGATGTACTGAGGAAGGAGAAGTTATATGTAAAGATGTCTAAATGCGAGTTTGCAAAAACTTCCTTAGTATATTTGGGCCATATTATTGGTGGAGGCCACCTGCGAGTGGACCCAGCCAAGGTTATTGTTATCGTAAACTGGCCAAGGCCTAATACCATTACTGAAATCAGAAGTTTTCTGGGTGCGGTTCAGTATTGGAGGAAATTCATTTCTGGGTTTTCTTCCATTGCTGCACCATTACATGCTTTGACAAGTGTTAAATAGATTTTCCAGTGGGGAGGCAAGCATCAGAAAGCCTTCGACACTTTGAAGGAAAGGATCAACACAACACCAGTTCTGACATTGCCAGATTTGCAACAACCATTCGAGATTGAAACAGATGCCAGCGGGTTTGCCATGGGAGCAGTTTTGATGCAAGGAAGGAAGCCAGTTTGTTACCATTCAGAGACATTCTCTACTGCGGTAAGTAACTATCCTACTTATGACAAAGAGTTGTATGCTTTAGTACAAAGTGTGAAGAAGTGGAAACATTACATCATGGGTAAAGAAACAATCATACACACTGATCATCAACCACTTCAATATTTGCAATCTCAAACTAAAGTACAACAAATTAGACACTTAAGATGGATGGGATTCTTACAAAAGTTTCATCTAGTAATTAAGTACAAAAAGGGAATTCATAATAAGGTAGCAGACATGTTATCAAGGCCTCCTACAAATGCTTCTATCATTCTTCAAAATAGTTCATTAACACATGAAAGTTATATTGAACAGTATGCAGAAGATAAAGATTTTAAGAAAATATATGCATCACTAATACATGGTAAACAGGAAGAGAACTATTATATGCATAATCGACTCTTGTATCATCTTGGTAAACTTTGTATTCCAGAGAAAGAGAGAATACATGTAATTCGGGAAGCACATAGTTCATTGATTGCAGGGCATTTTGGAGTAAGCAAAACATTGTCATTATTGCAGAATCATTGTTATTGGCCTCAAATGCAAGAAACTGTAGCTAAATACATAAGAGGTTGTGTTATGTGTGCAACAAGTAATCCTAGAAATAGGACATTGGGTTTGTACACACCTCTTACAGTTTCTTCTCGTCCTTGGGAAAGCATTTCTATGAATTTTGTAGGAGGACTACCTATGTCTAGAAAAGGGCATGATTACCTATATGTTGTTGTGGATAGATTTAACAAAATGTGTATCTTGATGCCATGTAACAAGCAGATCACTACTGAACAAACAACTCATCTATTCTTTCAGAATGTTTGGGTACATTTTGGGCTACCCATGTCTATTGTATTTGATCGGGATACCCGGTTCTTGGGGGAATTTTGGTCAACTTTATAGAAGCTTATGGACACTAAACTTAAGAAAAGTACAACTTTTCATCCACAGACTGATGGGCAAACCGAGGTAGTAAACAAGACAGTGGTTCAGCTGCTTAGAGGATATTGTAGTAAACATCCTAAACTATGGGATGAGCAGTTGCAGTATATACAACATGCTTACAATCATGCAGTTCATTATTTCACGAAAAGATCTCCTTTTGAAACTTGTTTTGGTTATCTGCCAAAAACACCCATGGACTTCTCTTTTGGAAAAGATGCAGTGGATGGACATCATGATGCAGATAAAGCTCTAAGATTCATTCAGAGAATCCAAGCAGTGCAGCAGGCAGTTCAAGAACAATTGAAGAAGAGCCAGACAAAGTACAAAGCCAGGCATGACAAGCATCGAGTTGATCATCAATTTCAGGTTGGAGACAGAGTCTAGTTACATATCACCAAAGAAAGAATGAAAGATGAAGGTAAAAAGCTTAAGCCTGTCAGGTATGGTCCTTTTGAGCTCTTGGAAAAGATTGGTACTAATGCTTTTCGCTTGAATTTACCTCCATACATGCAAATCTATTCAGTTGTTAATGTTGAGAATCTTAAATTGTATGAGCCTCCTATGATCATGGATGAGGAAACTAACATGCAGATTCCTTCAGTTGATGATATGGAACCTGAATATATGAATGAGTTGTAGGAAGATGTCATTCTTGACAGAAATGTAAGGACTTCACGAAGGGGGAATGTTGAGTACCTTCGAGTGGGGCTTAAAGGCATGCATCCTAGCAAAGCAAGATGGATGGAGATTGGAAAAGTGAGGGAGTTGTACCCTCACTTACTTGCAGGGTGATTCAGGCTTTTGGAGGTCCAAAAGCTCTCCAATGGGGAGGGATGATCCAGGGGGTCATTCGTCTTCAAAGTTACACTGATCCAAAGTAAAGAGAAAATGGTACAATGGTTATTACATATGAATAAAAAAAAAACATATGAAAACAAGTCGAAGCTAGACTTTATTCCATGAGTCGGCGCTTAAAAGGATGAGTCACATGTTCCAAAAACTAAGCCTTAACACATGTTGCAACCACCAATAATATGTTAAACGGTGCACGGTTCAACGTTCCATTCGTTAACATTTGAGAGAATGGTGCACAGTCAAGCGGTAACATTCGACGGAGTTTCCATTTGGCGGATATCCATTGTGTGGCGGGATAGAAATACCATATATGGTATTAGATGGATCCGTTGCCACATTTAGCAGGAACAGAAATGAATGATAGTGGATGTAACGTACAGTTGGGATGTAGCTTTTAGCGGGATTCACACTCATTTGTAACGTTTTGTTGAGGGTTAAAACAAGTAACATATGGTTATGTTATGCTAAAATGAGTCGAACCGGTGATCCATCCTCCCACTGAGCGCTTAAACAACATGATTCTAGCCACATTTCTAGGAGATCCAGCCTTGTTTAGAACGCAGAGCATCATTCTGTTGTATTTGAAATCTTGCAGGGATAGAACAAATGCAACAAAATCGGGTTTGAACATGCGACCTGTAGCTTTATAAACAGGAGTTTCAGCCAGTACGCAACAGGAGAGTTTTGTTGTAATTTATCCAGATGTTGTTTGTATGCAAAGTCGGTTGTACTATGTTATAATTTGGCTTCTTTTTCCTTTGAAGTCCAATTTGTAATTTTAAAGAGAGGAGTCTTGAAGGCTTTGTCCAGCATACTGTTCTACAGTTGCTGAAGTTGATTTTTAAGAGTTTCCAGAACCATATGTACCATTTTGAAGCTATTAATTGGATCGGTACCCATTGGAGAGAAACCCAGAGACGTAGCCCGGTGAAGGGGGTGAACTCCGTTAACAACTTCTGTTTGCGACTCTCATTTTATGATTCTGTTTTCTGTTTCAGTTTGCTTCATTTCAGTTATAGCTTTCATTTAATTGTGTTGATGCTATTTCATGTGTTCAACAAACTTATTAAACACATTCTTTAAAAATTTTAATGCACTAAAGTTGAGATCTGACAGATCACATAGTTGTAGGAAAAAAAACCCTCGAAAATGAGAAGAATGATGGGGGAGGGCGTTTATTTCATGGGTTTCGATGAGCCTCATTATTGTTCATTCTAAAGGCTCATCTTTGGTACATTTTTCCACCATAAGATGAATTAATGCTTTCTTTTGACCATATTTAATAGTCATCCATAGGTATTTTGTATGTTGCTTAATGAATGTATGATTGAGGTGTATTTTTTTGTACAATATGTCTTTTTTGCACTAATGTTTTTCCTCAAAAGATATGTATTCCACCAACTAGGTCGAACTGCAGGAGTCAAGGGCGCCAACACCCTAGAATCAAGGGATTTTGTCTCCTCAAATGAGCTACCAGCCAAAGATCAAGGGAAACTGTCCCTACCTACCTCCAAGAGAGCTCCTTGTGCATTAATGACCACTTCTAATCAACAACAGTTTGAATATATAGATGTAAAGGGATGAGATCCCTCATTTACTCATTTCTCTCCTTGATTTAGGAAGGGAGGTTGAACTCTCTAGCTAGTATAGGCCTCTAGTCTAGGAGAGAGGGATATAGAGAATTTTGGAGAAGTATTGTGTGGAGGTTTTGTTAATACTTGTAATGAGAACTCATAGATTTCATGATCTTGATGTATTACTGATATTTATGAAATAAAGATGGTTTTTCCTTATGTCTATTAAAGTTTCTTGTAGGATTCTTGTGCTTCTTGGGTAGGGCCCATCCAAGAGGGCTCAAGGACCTTGTTTCCATTTACATAGTTTCATGCATATTAGTTAGTGTTAAAATTTTGGTATGCTCGTTTAACCATAGACAATGTCACATCATTGTCACCCAACCATAGGCATTCACATATGCCACCCCGAGCACACTAACCTTTACTTAGAATAATTCCAACAAGCCTACTCCGGAACCAAAATATAAACCCTAGACACAATTGTTGCAGTAGCAACACAATAACCATACAAAAATAACTTACCTTTTCTCCAAGAGAAACACACAAGAGAAATACCCACGACTGCTACACTACTCCTCCATACGTGCGCCCCTTTCCAATTGTAGTTGTTGCTCCCAGACTTGTGCACCTCTAGCTACAACTGCAGTCTTCTAGACTTGCGCACTTACTAAGTGAGTGTGTACAAATGAACTAGGCAACTACCTATTTATACTAAATTTTCCAGTTGACGGGGGCTGACTTCTCCTTCTGGATGTGTCTATTACTTTAATATTATTTCTCTTAAGGCTGAATTCTCTCCTAAGGTTTTCTAACATTTTTTTAGTGGTCCACTTGCTTCTGAAATATTCTATTCTAAGTCAAAGGTTACACATGGAGGTTAATACCTCCCATAGATACCAAAACATCAACACTCCCTCTTATCTAGCGAGGTATTAACTAATATTTTATTCATGTAATGGTCTCAAATTCATCCATCCATCTTACATGGCATGGGCGAGACTCACATGGTATTGCAGACCAATCTACAGGTAGAATCACCATAGCCACACATGTTATCTCATGATCAAACATATCATGTCTCAAGTATCATGTCCACACGACCATCTCATGATCAAATCATGTAATAAGTAGCATAGCCACACATGCTATCCCATGATCAAACATATCATGTCATAAGTAGCATGGCCATACAACCATCTCATGATAAAAAAAATCATGTAACAAGTAGCATGGCCACACAAGCTCTGAAATATGCAGTTGAGCCAGTTTACATATAACTGTGCTACTACCCAATCCAAGCGGAGTCTGGGCAACTGCAACTCACCGGCTCACACAAAATCTGGCATCTAGTTCATAAAGAACTAGTAACTCGTCAGCTCACACATAATCTGAAATCTAGTCCATAAAGAAATAGTAGCTCGGAAACTCACACATAATTTGACATCTAGTCCATAAAGAACTATTAACTCGTCATCTCACACAGAATCTGACATCTAGTCCATAGAACTAGTAACTCGTTAGCTCACATAGAATCTGACATATTGCCCATAAAGAACTAGTAACCTATGGTTGGCACACCAGGAAACCGGTCCATAGTGACTATGCATCTAATCACAAGGATTATGCAATGTAGTGTGCACACACTACCCATATAGCCCAAGGCTAGGAAACACCTCCAACCACATAGGTTGGCCCACCAGCTTGAAAATCTGGGTAACTCGCCAGCCCCGAAGGCTCGACATCTGCTGACCTTGTGAGAGGTCATGTTGACTAGTTCCATAGTTAGTAACATGCATACCAGACTATTTCACTGGAGTAACACTCTGCGTACCAGACTATTTCACTACAGTAGCACTCTGCGTACTAGACTATTTCACTAGAGTAGTAGTAACTCGACGTACCCGACTATTTCACTGGAGTAGCAGTAACTCGACGTACCAGACTATTTCACTGGAGTAGCAGTAACTCAGCGTACCAGACTATTTCACTGGAGTATCCCTCTGTGTACCATACTATTTCATTGGAGTAGCAGTAACTCGACATACAAAACTATTTCACCGGAGTATAAGTAACTCGATGTACCAGACTATTTCACTGGAGTAGCCCTCTACGTACTAAAATATTTCACTAGAGTAGCAGTAACTCGATGTACCAGACTATTTCACTGGAGTAGCCATATATATCACCCTGACTAGTGCCATAGTCAGTGCTTGATCATGAACTACCTGCTATCCACTCTATGCCACACTGCTACCAGGAGTCACATATGTAATCCATCACACTTCTACAACACTTCCCCCTACGTGGGGAACACAAAAATTCCCATTGTGTGGGGAACACTTAACGCTATTTGGGGAACACAACACTTCCCTCTACTTGGGGAAGTCCTTTTTGAACCACTCCAAGCTTGTCCCTGAAGTACTCAAACTTCACTCTTGAAAAAGGCTTAGTCAACACATTTTCTATCTGCTCATCTGTAGAGACATACTAGAGATTCAATACTCCCTTCTACACCATATCTCTGATATAATGGTACTTGATCTCGATATGCTTGGAAAAAACTAGGTTCTCTATCAACTCCACACAACTCTGGTTGTCACACTAGATACAAGTCGCCTCTAAATCGAGATCAAACAATCCTGCAAGCAACTTCCGAGGCCACACTGCTTTGTTGTTAGATGACACACTATTATATACTCTGCCTCAGCCATACTAAGCACCATATTCATCTTCTTCCTACTAAACCATGAGATCTTAACTGATCCAAAACTAAAGCAACATCTAGATGTACTCTTCCGGTCTGCGACACTACCGACCAAATCTGAATCAGTAAAGCCTTGCAGGCTTATCTCACGATATGAAGCATATCTGAGTCCATAATCAATTGTACCCTTCAGGTACCTCATCACATGTTTTGTTGCAATCAAGTGGACACGTCTCGAATCAACCATATACTGACTCAATGTGTTCACCGCAAAACATATAGTTGGCCTTGTGTTCGTTAAGTACATCAACGAACCAATCATTTTTCTATACATGGTAGCATCCACTGCATTTGAAGATGTATCACTCAATAACTTTAGATTTGTCAGCATTGGTGTAGGCATGGCTTTACAATCAATCATTCTGAATTTCTTCAGAATCTCTATAACATATTTTCCTTGGCACAAAAAAATATCATCATGTTTCTGCTACACTTCTAGACCCAATAAATAATGCATCATACCCAGGTCTTTCATCTTGAATTCTGTAGCAATATTCCTCTTACTTTTAGTGATGATCTTCTCGTCTCTTGTTAGAAACAGGTCATCCACATATAACAGTAATATCACTGGTCCACCATCCACAACCTTGTAGTAAAGGTTGCAATATGTTTTACTCTTGGTAAAGCCCAAGCTCATCGGGAAATTGTATGATCTCAAATATCATTCCATGTGTGCCTTCTTAGGCTTGTACAAAGATTTCTTCAATCCACAAACATGAGAATAATTCTCATGTATCTTGTGGTTGCTCTATGTACACTTCTTATGACTACTGGAGAAAGTATCTCGTCATAATATTCTCCCTCTTGCTGGGAGAATCTTTTGGCCACAAATCAAGCTTTGTACATCTCTATACTGTTATCTGCAACATGCTTGATCTTGTAGATCAACTTGGAAGTCACCACTGACTTCCCTTCTAGTCTTGGAACCAAGGAAAAGATCCATATTCTAGTCCTTTTGATTGGCTTCCTCCTTTATCATTGTAGCAAATTCTATTGAAGCAAGGGAATCCTCCAAGGATATCTCACATCTCCTAGAAGTCTCTAAAGCTACAATCTATCCTCCTCAACTCATGGCACATTTCCATCAGTCCTGGAAGATGTTTCTCTCTCCCATCTGAATCTGATGAGGAAGGCTCACTCTGAGTCTCCATGCTCCCTCTAAAGCTTGAATCCCTTTGAGTTTATATAATCTTTGGAGCCATCTTCTCCCTCTGTGGGTGATGATTTCTTCTGAAGTCTCTTATGAATGGTCGTAGGGAGGTTGTTCCTCCCTACTGGATCATGAGGGTTGACTCCCTATGAATTCTAGCTCCTTCTGAGCTGGTACTTGGTGGGGTCACCTGCCTCACCACTGGTGGAGCCATCTACTCCTCATGATATGCCCCATCAATGCTATATATCTTTGCATCCTGCAAAGTGTCACAGGACCATGCATGTCTCTTCTTGGTGACTGAAAGGATTACGGGTAGGCCCTTCTGGATCCACTAACTCTTCCTAATGATTTGAAGAGTGATCAACTGCACTAGAGAGATTTTTTCGGTTCTCTTAGGAGCCTTTTGCTCCTTACAATCAATTTCCACATGAGATACTTTGTATCTCACAAAAGTACCCTTCTTACTAGAAGGTTTCAACTTCTCCCTCTTTTACTTTGGTACATGGATGTATACGGTCGTGTATACAACTTCTTATTTGGATAGTCTACCCCATGTCTCAAACTAGAGACCATCTAATATGTTTCCTCCTATAACCGTCACTATATATTCCCTTAGAGTTATCATATGTGACTTGCCTGGAATAAGACCAACAATAAGGGAAAATAGTATAAAATAATAATACTCTTATAATAATAATAAAAACAATAACGAGAACAATCGTCATAGTAGCTCCTTCTTAGAGCTATCACTTACGACCGTCTTGGAACGAGAACCAAAATAAAAAAGCAATAATAAGAAATAGGAACAATGCTCTTCTAGTGTTGTGACCAGTCATTCCTCCATGGTAACCTTCCCATAACAATAAACAAGAACAACAATATATCCATGGTAATCTACATGGAATTTACAAGATAACCTGCCTGAGACAAGAGCAACGAGAGAAAAAAGTATAATAGCATTTTCATAAGAACCTATCTATGTTAACAAGAATAAAAGACAATTTCATGGTATAGAATTACCAAAGTGACATGCATGGAAGCAAAACAAGGAATATCTCCTAGAGGCGATGTTAGTTCATCTTGCAACAAATACGATAAGCATTTATATCAATAGTACTTACATGCTACCAAGTATTCATTGTATCTAGCAGTCATAGAACCTTTCAAGGATTGTTGTCACAACTATAGTGTCTACTTGTAATGTAGCAATTTTCAAACTTGATATGTGCAAGTTGGAAACTTATCAATTTAATCAATCAAAGTTGGAACCTTGAGTCTTATCTTCAAGAATGAGTGTTGTTTCTTTTCATGTGAGTCTCCTTCACTTAAGATGACAAGTATTCTCTCCAACATGTCCCGTGTACTAAGACAATATGATTTATTGACAGAAATTTGAGTTAGAGAATATAATGCAAATAAATTCTAAAATATTAACCTCGATCAATCTAATACTTTGACTAAGGTCAACTTATAACTTTAACTTTGACCAGAAATAATCATAACTTTAATAGATCAAAATGCAACCTAGATGTTCATAAGATCACAATAATGCCATAACAACTATATGCATATCAAAACAATCAAACCTGGAGTGTGGTGTTCCTCTGAAGGTGATGGATCTGAGATCCTTCTGGATCTACAATTGTTGCTTGGACAATAGATCCATTCTCCTGCAAACAAAATCAAGGTAGTGATACAGTTTAAACATATACAAGTGTATACCTTCGTCAAGAGCGGTAAACAATGGAAAGCTAATCATAAAAATTTAAGGTGATCCAACTTGGAATATGAAGGTAGTTGGAGATGCACTAGGGTAAGTCACAGTAGGAAAACAAAAAATTAGGCCCAACATTTCACAGAAACTTCACTAGTCCAGAGGAACTGTAACTGGTACTGCAACTAGCGTTGCCACTGGCATTTTAACTAGTGTTGCAAATTGCATGAAGCAACTGGCACGAATCAACTGGCATGAAGCAACTGGCACGAAGCAACTGGCATGAAGCAACTGACACTGCAATTGTAAACGATACTGCAACTGCAACTGGCACTACAGACCTAGGGTTTTATGAGGAAACCTAATTTTTAATTTCAGAATTTTGGAGGTCTGATCCAAGGGAAAGATGCACCCTACTTAGGTGACCTTCTAGCGGTTAGATTGTTACGAAGGAAACTAGTTCTAAAACCATGTTAAAATTTTGGTATGCTCATTTAACCATAGATAATGTCACATCATTGTCACCCAACCATAGGCATTCACATATGCCACCCCCAAGCACACTAACCTTTACTTAGAATAATTATGTCAAGCCTACTCCATAACCAACAGATAAACCCTAGCCAAAACTACTGCAGCAACAACACAATAACCATACAAGAATAGTGTACCTTTCTACAAGAGAAGTGCACAAGATAAATACTCATGACTGCTACACTACTCCTCTAGAATTGCACCCCTTCCAGTTGCAGCTGCTACTCCCAGGCTTGCACACCTCTAGCTGCAACTGCAGTCTTCTAGACTTGCGCACTTTCTAAGTGAGTGTGTACAAATGAAATAGGAAATTTCTTATTTATACTAAATTATCCAGTTGACTAGGGTCAAATTCTCCTTCTGGATGTGTCTATTACTTTAATATTAGTTCTCTTGAGGTTGACTTCTCTCCTAGGGTTTTCTAACATGTGTTTAGCGGTTCACTTGCTTCCAAAATATTCTATTCTAAGTCAAAGGTTACACATGGAGTTTAATGCCTCCCGTAGCTACCAAAACATCAACAGTTAGTGCTTAGATAATATTTCATTCTCTCTTAAATTTTGATATAGTTTTGCATGATAAATTTCAGTTTTTGTTAAGGTTATGACTAACTGGCTAGTTGTAGCAGCATCCTGTAGAAATGATCAATAACCTTTTGGAGCACTCTCAGGTGCCTCCCAAGGCTAAGAACCTTAGATTCACTTCATTTTTTTATAGTCTAGCTTTGTTCATGCTATTAAAGACTTGCACTGCCTTTTTAGACTTCATTTTGCTTCCTATAAGAGTTTCATGTAGAAACTGTACAGTTCTTGTAGAAATCTCTTGTAGGCTTGTTTCAACTTCAGATCTTGATTTAGTTTAATCTTATTTTTCATAAAAACACAATTATACAACAACAATATATTTGGATTGTTATTGATCAAAGGGTTAGACCATTAGCTTGCTTTATTCATGCATTAGTGTAGCTTTATTTCTATTACAACTTTCTATCATAGCTTAGATTGAATTCATCTTTTTACTTAAGTTTAATATTCTTGATTCAATATTCTTTAATGCAGTTAGAATAAGATGTTTTCATGCAATCTAGATTATATGTACTTTCAGATTGGTTTGTTTCCTTCAAGCAATTAGTTTAGAGTTGTTTTTTGTCACTTGATTTCCCCACACATTTTCAGCCTTTAATCAGTCTCAACCCTTTGCTACCGACAATTGCATATTGCACATATAGTGCATAAAACCTCTTAATTTTGTATGAACCTCGGGTTGACAATTAAAGTAGGAAACCAAGGGTACAATAAATAATTGATGCTATTCTTGGGACTATCGCTTTTTGGCATCGTTGTTGGGGAGGTGTTGAAGTCTGCATGTTATTTTCTTTTCTTTTTTGTTTTCTTTTGTGTGACTTAGAGAAGTAAAAATGATACCTCAGTCACAAGGCCAACCTCAATATAGAATTTATGTAGTGTAACAACCGAAGTGCTTTCACTTCATGTGAGTATTGATAGCTCATTGTCACACTCTTTTTTTCATTAAAAAAAATAACAGTTTTTCACTTTCTTTTGATTTCATGAATGACTAGACATAGAGATAGGAAAGACAAATTTTTTCCAAAAAATCCCACCATAAAAATACGTCCAAGCAATCCAGAGATTGGTCCTGAAACACTAGAAAGTTTCTTGGAGAAGGAAGCTAGAGAATTTAAAAATATTTCATAAGAGAGTTAGTCCTCACCACATGCCATGGCTCGTGAAGAAGAGATGGTGGAAATATTTGAGTTCCCTATTTGGGAATCAGATGGACAAACCAACATGAAAAATATTAATCCCTCTGCCTTACCTCATTTTCATGGGCTTGTTTTTTAATATCCCGAAACTTTATTGTTTGAGTTTGCAATTATATGAAGGACATATGATTATACCACTGATGAACATAAGCTCAAACTTTTTCCTTATACCTTGAAGGATTCATCTCTAAGATGGTTTATGAGCTTGGAGGGAAATAATATCACAACTTGGGATTAAATGAAAAATACCTTCAGTGAAAGATACATAGACTATTGTAGAGTAAGAGATACAAGGGATGAGATTTTCAGAATGACACAAGGACCTGATGAATCTCTAGAAGAATTTGAAGAGAGATTTCAACTAAGCTACAAGAGAGCTCAAAATTTCACTCTGGAAGAAGATTCACTCAAGCTTGTATTACTCAAAGGAATAAGATAAGATATGGTGGAAACATTAAATCTCCTATCCAATGGAGATATCTATCAGTTGGACTATGATGATATCAAAAGAATATTCAAGAACCACTCAAGGTCCTCCAGAAAGAAAGGTAGAAACAATAGAGGTTTGGTATCTCAATATTCTGACCCTACAATTCATATCAAGAATAATTAGGAGGATTAATAAAGGACATGAAGACTGGTATTTTACACTCTTTAGCCATGCAAATGGATACCTTGCAGATAAAAAAGAAACAGGAGGAAGCAGAAAAGACATTATTTGTCTATTGTCCCAAATGCACTAAAAAAACATCATAGAAATGAGTGCCCTTTAGACCTTATATATGTTTGTGGTATTTGTGAAGAAAATCATCCAACTAACAAATTTCATTATTTGTTTGGATTGAAATCTACATTTCGAGGAGCATAGGAGAACGTGGAATCATTATACTTCATCAATCAAAGATGAAATGGAGCACCAAGACCATTTCAAATAGGTTTGAACTTCAATCCTACGCAAAATTTTAGGGCATACATTTCTCAAATGTCTCCTCAACTATGGTATAACCCATAACCTTGGACAAATCCAAACCCTTGGCAATACCAAGGACCTCCAATTCCTCCTCCATACCAATATTTTCCTAGCATGCCATAAAATCAACGGAGTCAACCATGACAAGGATGGAGGCCACAAAATTTTGAACAACCTGCGTTACTACCTCCTCCTACTCCTCAAAATAACACTAATCAAAACATGGCTCCTCCTAAGCAACGTCATCTACCTGCTCAACCTGCTCCAAATCCGAACAACAAGAAAGTACAACCTGTATACAACAATGATACAACTTATTAGACTTATTATTTGGAATTACAAGGGATAAATCTCAGATCGGGAATATTTTTGCAACAACAGTCGAAGCTCATAGAAAATGAAGAATCTGAGAAATAAAATATTACCTTACCTCAACCACAACCCCTCCTTACCCTAGAAGATTACAAGAAAATAAAAATTATACATATGAGGAAAAATAACTTTTAGGAGAGATTAATAATGTGTGCATAAAGATACCTCTCTTACAAGATCTTAAGGATGTGCCCATTTTCAACAAGTATATCAAGAAAGAATGCATTAGAAGACCAGGGAGAAAAAGGAAAGATGCTCCTACCATAAATGTCATAGGATAGTTAGTTGACCTTATTCTTGGGAAGTTGATTATACCTAAATACTTGGATCCAGGGAGTCCCTTAGTAAATGTGCATATTAATAACACCCTAGTACATAATACTCTTATTGATCTAGGAGATGAAATCAATGTACATAATACTCTTAAGACTCAACCTTCATGGGTTTTTGAGAGATACCCCAACTGTCCTACAACTAGAAAACATATCTACAATCATTTCTGAAGGCATGTTGGAAGATATCATAATCTCCATTGATTGATATCATAATTCTGTTAGCGTCAGAAGTCACTCCTGGATTGCTTGCAGGAGCAGAGCCTGACACCCATCAGTTTAATGTCACGATTTGTTTAAAAGGGGTGATCAAATGGAAGCACACTCGGAACAATCTCGTCTCAACTCTGAAACTAGGCTAGGTATGCATGACGAGTGACGTCTTGATAAACTTCAAACAATGAGTTGTATTAAGGGTGAGTAGGGGGAAGACTTGCATGAGAAAAATGTGAAGGTCTATCATAAACATCAGGTTTATAATAGACTGAAGGAGAAAGCATTCGAACGCTAGATCCTCTTACATTCAAACACAAAAGACCAGAGAATACAATAATGTCACAACAAATCCTTTATCATAACATCACTGTAACAATCCACGCGAATCATTCGATCATGAACTCTCTGATATAAGACGAAAACATAGATGGAAAAAGGGAAATTGTTTTTCATAAAACAAGAAATCTCAAACACAGAGGCACCACCCGGAGAACTAGAATGGTTGTTGAAACTTTACAGTCGGGAGCTGAGCTCTACCATCGATTGATACAAAAATGGCGAAAACGCCTTCATATACTCAGAACTACAACAACAGCGAAATCAAGACACTGCATTGAAGGCTTTGCGTCTGCATGGATTTCTAATAGTCAACCTCTGAAAGGTCGTGCAACTTATGTCAGACGCAATCTGACTCTTTGACAGTTCCAACGGCGAATCGACGTGCCTTTAATTCATGGCCTTACTTTCCCATTACGGCGGAGGCGATGTCTAACCACCACCAACTGTTTTAATAACTACTTCATCGGGATTGAGGATGGCCCGGCCAACTCGGCACCTTCGGGACGTGGAGGGCCTCCCACGCTGCCACCTGGAATAACTGACTGGCTCAAAGAATATGCGTGGAGGCCAGCGTGGAAGGTGGGGCACGGGAATGGAGTGATGGGGCCAAAAAAGCGGGGAGTGGAGTAAGAAGCGATGAGGGAGCGAGAGAGGTTGCAGGGGAGACACATGGCAAAAGACGATAAGCGGAGGAGGCAGGAGAGCAGATGTGATGGACACATTTTAGTGGGAGGTTGACATGGAGGGAAGGAGACACGTGACAGGTGGTGTGTGGATGATGAGAAGGAAGGAAGACCACGCAGACCATAGAGGGGAGGTGGATGGATGACACACGGCAGCGGGAGAAAGGTGGCTCTGGAAGGTGACATGACGGGAGAAGGGCCCATGCAGGCTAAACACAGGGCGACTGAGAATGATGGGAGCGCGCGAGCGCCGTTGATCCGGGTGCTAAGATCTCAGCCGTCGGAAAGCTGCGCGCCCGATTCCGGACCCCCCCCCCCTCCGCTTAAAGGTAGAAAGGCAGGGGGGGTCCGGAATTGCCTTCATCGTCGTTGATCTGGGTGTGCTGATCTGGACCGTTGAAGAGATGCGCCCCTGATTCCGGACTCCCCCCCCCCCTCCGCTTAAAGGTAGAAAGGCGGGGGGGGTCCGGAATCGCATATGTGTCGTTGATTTGGGCGCGCGGATGCGCGCCATCCAGATCCGTTCACTGTTTACCACGGGCACATTTACATTCAAAACTTAGGACAAGTGGGTTTTAACCCATTCTTTTGCATTCTAACCCCCTTATAAGAAATATCGTTAACATTTGGCTCCATGGGGGATAGAGTCATCCCTGTGATGCTCTAAGAACTCTTTTGCAGATTCAGTGCCTTTGCTGTTGGGCTATGGAGTCATTTATTAGTCCGAAAAACAAAACAGAAACAATATTTACAAAACAAAACAAAAAAAGCTGACTGCGGCTCACAAAAAACATTTTTTCAAGAAATGCCCATTTACTGGGCTGCTAAAAACTTCTTTGCCTTCCAGATCCTGCAACCTGTAAGTGTTGTTTGAAAATACTTCAAGGATATTGAAAGGCCTAAACCAAAGGGCATCAAACTTGTTGTGCTTGTCCCTGTCCTGCCTGGGTGCGTCCCACTTGAGTACCAGGTCACCCTGCTTGAATTATTTCTTTATGTTTTTCCTGTCAAAAGCCTGTTTGATCTTCTGTTGATGATTGCAGGTTCTATCCATGACCTGTTCTCTGATCTACTGCACCTCCACCATCTGATAAATCCTTCTGAGAACATGGTTAGATTCCCCTTCAAAGTCTTGGAGGAGATTTTCCATAGGTAAGGGGAGCTGAGTGGGGAAAACGACATTTATTCCATAAACAAGTTGGAAAGGAGAGACGCCCAGGGATTTCTTAGTTGTCACCCGATCAACCCAAAGAGAAAATTTGAGCTTTGAGTCCCAGGCCCTTTTATTGTCCTCCAATAGCTTCTTAATAAGATTGATCAGACTTTTATTGGAGGACTCTGCCAGTCCATTTCCTTGAGGATAGTAGGGAGTGGAGTGAATTAGTGAAATCTCAAAACGTTCACAGAACTTGACCAGAGGCTCAGACCGAAAAGGGGAGGCATTGTCAGTGACAATTTTGCTAGGGAAGCCAAATCTAGCTATGATATCTTCCAGGAAGCTGATAATCACTTTGTGAGAAGTGATTTTGGTAGGGACAACTTCTATCCATTTGGTGAAGTAGTCGGTCGCAGTCAAAATCCATCGGTGTTGGTCGCTTGAGGGAGGATGAATTTCCCCGAAGAAGTCCAATCCCCACTGCTGAAAGGGTGTCGAGACTACCACAGGCTTTAATGGCATGGATTTGAGTTGTTGCTTCCCTGAGAATTTATGGCATTTAATGCAAGCTCTGATTTCCCTGCAGACATTGGGAAATAAGGTGGGCCAGTAGTATCCAGCCCGAAGGATCTTGTGAGCCGTGGTCTTCCAAAAATGATGGCCTCCACAGAGACCGCTATGAAAGTCGAGCATAACCTTCTGGGCTTGCTGCGGGTTCAGACACCTTAGTAATACCCCCAGAGGGTCTTTCCAGTATAAAGCTTGGTCGATGAGGCAGTATCTGACCGCTTTGAGCTTTAAAGCTCTTGCCTTGCTTTTTTCCATCCCATCAGGAGGCCTCAATTCTTGTAGAAAGTACAAGATATCCTTGTACCAAGCACATGTTGCTAGTGGTAAGGCATTCTGGGACTGCGCGTGGGATGACTCAACTTGCTCGTTGATGAAATTGATTCCCAAGGCCCTGTAATTTGATTCAACTAGCAACTTGGCTAAACCCTGCCCCTTTATCAGCTTGGTGGGCTTGATTTCCAGATAGAACTCTATAATTTTGGCCATCCACTTACCTCTTCTTCCGTCTATGTCAGGTTGTATAAGAATGTCCTTCACAGAGGCTGAAGGGACATATGCAGTGATCTTTGAATGCAAGACATAGACTCTGAATGCTTTGAGAGATTTCACCAGGGCATAATCCTGCTTCTCCATGATCTCGTACCGGAGCTCTGCGTCTCTCAGAGCCTTGCTAAAAAATTCAATAGGCTGCTCTTGTCCTTGATCGTTTTTCTGCAATAAGACTCCTGCTACTGTATCACAAGAAGCAAAAGAAAATATCAGGAAATATTTGGAATAATCGGGACTGATTAGCACAGGTGCTTCAGTCAATGCCTTCTTTATTTGGACAAAAGATTCCCTGGGTTCAGAGGTCCATTTCACTTCGTTCCCCTTCCTGAGCATGGCTGTGATGTGTTTCACCAACTCAGCAAAATTTGAAACAAATCTCCTCAGAAAATTTAT
>ML782915.1:691986-724477 GCA_009831015.1 Picea engelmannii
AAAGGTCAATATTAATAAGACCTTTCAATAAAATAGAATAAGGCGGATGTAAGAAGACCTAATAGAAGCTTTCGCTTCTAGAAGGATCTTCCTCTAGATGCTTCTTTTTACTATAAATAGGAGTCGAGGGTATGAGAACCCTATCTTGGATATTATTGTAATAGAGCACTGCTCGATTGGAGGTTTCCCCCTCAAAGAGGCCTGTGAACATTGCTATCTGATTCAAAGTGCTATTTCTGTTGCTATTTTGTGAATCATTTTTGTGTATTGCGAAGATTATGCTGGATATTTTACTGTTATTCTGTTATTTCTAGCATTTTGTTTCTGTTCTGCATATTTTATATATCTGGTATCTTGCAAAAACAAACCCCTGGTTTGTTGATATATCAAATTATCTAACAACACGAAAGTTACCTCAACATTTCTGTTGAGATTCACAGTAATACTAAGAGGGGGGGTGAATCGGTATTGTATCAATCTTCTAAAATTTATTTTCCTTAAACCTTTAATATTATTTTTAAGTGCTTGCTTAATCACAAATGCATGCAGAAATCAAAACAACATAGAAAACACAGTACACTAGAAATTTTATGTGGAAACCCAATGCAGGAGAAAACCACAAAATATCTTTCTTTATGTTCTTCTGTAAGCACCAACTTATAATTTATAATCTTTCAACTCGATAGGCACCCACCTGTTGCAAATAATGAGGACACCAATCCTCTTAGGCACCACCTCATTACAAATGATGAGGACACTAATCCTCTCAGGCACCAACCTATTAAAAATTATGAGGACACCAATCCTCTCGGGCACCAACATATGGAGTGAGAACACCAGTCCTCTCCCCTGCACCACCCTGCCTCCCTGTATTCAAAAAATTTTCTTACACAATTAAATCTTTCTCAAAGTTACAAGAGCTTTTTCCTCTTTGTGCATCAACACTTACTTGATCAATGCACATCCATGTTTATAATATATTTGCATGAGTTTGACTAACTGTATGTGAGCGCATAACAGTTGTATTGTGGACATATTTTGACCAGATCAAAGTCCAGTTAGTTATATGTGGACAAAATTATGTCTAAATTAATTATGTGGATGTGTAACAGTTATATTGTGGACATATATTGACCACTTCAAAGTCCAGTTAGTTATATGTGGACATACTTCTATCTAAATTAAGAATATTTCGTGTTCAGTTATGGCTGGACATTGTTTGACTAAATCAAATTGACCAAATCTTGCATCTCATAAAAATTGACGCAACCATTTACATTCTGGTTTACTGAGCACCTAATGTGCAGATAGAATAGGAGCACAAAATTCAAATCAAAAGTCTTCAACTTGTCACACTTGCCTTCATTGCGCTCACCTAGTCACCCCACCATGTTGTGAGCATGCCCTAGTGACTCGCTTACTTGACAGCTAAACTTCCACATGTTTCATCGCAGTCCACCACGTCAGTTGTCGCACTAGCTCAAGGAACCATGTCGATTTTATTTTGCACCATTGACAAGCGAACGACTTCGTTTTTTCACACTCCATTGCATTGTTCATCGCACTAGCTCAAGGAATCTTGTATATTTAATTCTATTCCATTGAAAAGGGACCAACTTTGTTTCGTCACACTCCATTGCACAAGCGAGGACATGGAAATCAGTTGCAATCTACTCTGTCACATTTTTTTTCATCGTACTTCACTTTTGAATTGCGTCATAGGTCATCCCCCTGTCGATCCGGCTGCAGTTATCTGTTATCACCAAGAATTTACTCATCGACTGATCATATCTGTGATCAAGTCCTAGCCATTGATCTTCCTCTGCATCATTGATCCTTTCATCCTTCGATCCTTCTGCGCACTGTTGTTTTCATCTTTTCGCAACTTCCTCTGTCTATGCGTCATACTTTGTGTCATACTATTTGTTATTGTGCACACTTTTGTTTCCATTCTTGTATGTTATTGCGTTATAACTGACCATGTCCATGACCACTTTGACATCAATGACAACATATGTGCAACAAACTCCCCCTTTGTCATTGATGGAAACCAAAAGAGCTTGACTTCCAAATCAATGGCCTTTATGCTAAGTTTCTCCCCCTTTCAATGTGCACAATTTACAAATCAATGGCCTTTATGATAATCTACTCCCCCTTTCAATGTGCACAATAAACTCCCCCTTTCAATGTGTATCAACATCCGGGTTTGTTGGTGTTTGTTTGTTACTCTCCCGCTTTGACAACAATGACAAAGAGAGACTGTGTATATTCCCCCCCCTGGGAAGAAGGACCTCTGGAATGTTGTGTGAAAACATGTTCTTGTACTTTGTACACACCTCCACAAATAGTTGCACATAACCAAACATAACTTTGTACGCGCACATAACCACCCTCAAACAAAATACCATCAAGAACCATTGCAAACTTCCATTGTGTCCATCTCCACAAAAGCAGTGAGTTATGTTCTTTACTGAAGTAAGGAAGACGACACCACACCCAACCTATGTCTAAGATACTCAAAGGTTTCTCTTGGTAATGGATTGGTAAAAATATTTGCAATATGCTCTTTGGAAGGAACATACGCTAATTTGACCACTTGATTTTGAACCTGTTCTCTAGGAAAATGATATTTGATTGGGATATGCTTATTCTTATACTGTTTAACAGGGTTTTTAGACATATTGATAACACTTGTATTGTCACACATGATGGTGACAAGTTGATCACAAGGAACTTGAATATCCTTGAGATTGTTTATTATCCACAATACTTGAGTACAACAGGATCCTGCAACTATATATTCGACTTTGGTTGTAGAAAGGGAAATGGAAGTTTGTTTCTTGTTGATATAGGACATTAAACAACTACCAAGGAAGAATGCACCTCCACTAGTTCTTGTTTTGTCATCAATACTCCCTGCCCAGTCTGCATCTGTATAAGCTTTGAGAACGAGGTTTGTAATGTCTCTAATCTGAAACCCTTTGTAATTGTACATATAGGTTGGTGAATCGTTGGTACCAATTGTAACTGTAAATGTACATATAGGATGGTGAGTCGTTGGCACCAAGTATTGGTTTTGTGCGCACCTGAGTAAGTGCATGAGGATTGCTATCAAAGGAAGGGTGCACACATTTCACAGTGTTGCACACACTTGGGTAAGTGTGTGGGGATTACCTGGGAGTGTGCACTAAGCCAAGTTATATATATATATATATATATATATATATATATATATATATATATATATATATATATATATGTGTGTGTGTGTGTGTGTGTGTGTGTGTGTGTGTGTGTGTGTGTGTGTATGTATGTATGTATGTATGTATGTATGTATGTATGTATGTGTATTAAGGATGAAGAGCCTAAGTCGTTATGAGGCTGGTGAGCCGAGATTCAAATAGGCCATTGTGCCTATCCATGTAAATGTAATCACACTCATTAATATTATCACATCGTTGCGTGCAGGAAGATCAGATGAAATGAGACGGGGGTCTAACTTCATCGAAAAAAGGAAAAGGGGGGGACTTAAGTCCTAGGGAATATTTTATTAATATTTTCATAAAAGTGTAAGTTATGGATGATTATTTATCTTAAGTTCCCAGGGATGGGAACGAGTGACCAAGTCACTAAAGCTATTTCTGAAGGTGACAAGTATCCATTTTAAGGCATGCAATATATATTGTTGGCCTTAGTGTATTTTGAGAGAAATCGTGGTGGGGGGTCGAACCATCTGAGAAAGGACGACTATTAATCTTATCTACAAAGAAGATCTTGTAAGGGTTTTATGTATTGTAACCAGAGTTTTTTTGCTGAAGAGAAGGGTTTTCAGTACCATGAGAAATCTCTCCAGGTGAGATATTTGTTGTCGAAGAGACGGGTTGTCACGCCCGTGAGCATTCTCTCTAGGTGAGAGTCTTGCTCGGAATTTTTCCTTGGTGAGCTGGGAATTAGTTTCAGGGCTCTGAAAATTCCTGTCTGGCCTAGATCTGGAACCCTGGAAGGGAAGTGGGGAAACTGAGGGACTATTGAGAAGAGAAGGAGCACACTTCCTTCGGTGTAATAGGTGTGTGGGGAATGAGGGATTGTAGACTAGGTTCAACAATGGCACCTTGGACTCAGTAATTTTGTTGAGTATCAGACTTTAGCCTATCACTAGGAACCTTTTTCCATGGCGAAGTTAATCCTCATCTCATGGGTGACCTATTGTTGAAATCTTATGGGCAACAAATTGTATGGTTGGGAGGAACATCAGAGTTCTACGCATAGTTGGTGACTTTTCATAAAAGATAAGTGTCTTATGTGCTTGTCTCATTTACCGTGTACTTGATTATTTTTGTTTAATATGGGTTTAATTCTTGTATGTTGTTGCATATAATTAATTTTATTTATTTTGTATATTGTTGCTTGCACATGTAAGTGTGGTGTGGATATTTAGTAATTGTAGTTGTGCATGAGTATGACAGTTGTTGTTAGATTTCCTGTTAAGTTAACCATATAATAGTGGTCTCAAGTCTTCGTGGAGAAGTTAGATTGGTCATGCGTGCAGGGAAATACTTTGTGAGCACAAGAGGTTGGATTTGTTGGTGCGCACAAGGAAACAGAATTGGTGTGTGACGCCAAATTGGTTGCACATGCAGTAATGAGCACATGTTCAGTATGGATTGCGTGCATAGTAGTGTTGTGTGCTCAATATACTTGTGCACGTAGTTTTTTTGTGTTACTTTCGATGTTATAAATTGTTTGGCGTGACTTAGCTTGGGGTTGAGCGCGTTACTTCATGTAATTTTGTACAGACTAATGTTATAGAGTAGAATATGCACATTAGATTTTGGAGTATCATTTCTCAATAATAAGCTGGGTAATATTATAGATTGGTATCAAAAGCAGTTTGGTAACAAGTATGTTACAAGGTCTATGTCTTTTGGATACCATAAGACATAATAAAAAATGCCTTGCAAGTATCTAAATATTCTTTTAACTGCAAGGACATGAGTTTCCTTAGGATTGGATTGAAACCTGATTACCAAACCGAATTCTTGCATGATGCCAGGACTTGAAGTTGTGAGATAGAGTAAACTTCCTATCATAGACCTATACATGGTTTGATTTATTTTTAGAGCATCGTCATCTTTGTTGAGTTTGCAACTGGTAGTCATAGGAGTGCTTACTAGTGCATAGTTTTTCATGCCAAATTTATTCAAGATATCCTTGAGATATGTACTTTGATAAATGAAAATTCCTCTTTCTGATTGATGAATTTGTAGACCAAGAAATAAAGAGATTTCCACAAACATAGACATCTCAGAGTCTTGTTGCATTGCAGCTACAAACCTCTTACTCATTAATTCAATGTTACTGCCAAAACTATTATCATCAAGATATACTACAATAATTAACAGATCATTACCTTCAGCCTTGATGTATAAGTTGTTATCATTCGTTCCTTTTTGAAATCCTTGTTGGTGCAAATACTTGTCCAGTATGTAGTACCAAGCTCTTGGAGCCTGTTTTAGCCCATACATGGCTTTCTTTAATTGGCATACATAATCTTTTTTGTCAATCAACTGAAAACCCTTTGGTTGCTCCACATAAACTTCTTCCTCTAGGTCACCATTTAAAAAGGTTGATTTGGCATCCATATGATAAACTTTGAATTTTTTGTATTATGCAAAAGCCAAAAACATCTTGATAGCTTCAATTCTTGCAACATGGGAAAAGGTTTCTTCAAAGTCCACTCCTTCTACTTGAGCATACCCTTTTCATGCCAGCGTGGCCTTGTATCTGACTATTTTTCCATCTTCATTCAACTTGTTTATGTATACCAATTTAGTTCCAATTACATTTTTGTTATTGGGTCTTAGAACAAGATCCCAAGTCTTATTTTTTTTTATTTGGTCTAGTTATTCATTCATGAATTTGACCTAGTGGTAATCCTGACTTGCTTGCACAAAAATTTTGGGTTCACTCATGGACAACAATGCAAAATTTGCAGAGCTAGATGTATCTATAAGTTTTCTTCTAGTTTGTACTTATGCTTCCTTGTTTCCAAGAATCTGACTTTCTAGATGATGTTTTTTAACATACCTTGATGGTTTCTTTGGTTGTGGTGTTTCCATTCTCTCCTCTTCCTAGTAATCCTCTTGTTCGTGATACTCATTAATTTTGTCATCTTATGGTTCATTTTTTATTGGTTCATCATATGAATCATCATGGTGTTGGTGTCTTACTGGATGAAGTGGTACTTCATCTACTTTCGCATATACACTCTCAACTATCTTGTGGAGTATTTTATTGTATCACTTGTACCCTTTGCTTCTAGAGGAGTATCCTAGCAGGATACCTTTATCAGCTCTAAAATCAAACTTACCCAAGTTGTCTTCATTTCTTTTAATGTAGCGTTTTCTTCCAAATATCTTGAAATGTTTTATTGATGTTGATCTACCATGCCATGGATCATAAGGGGTTTTATTGTTGTTTACTCTCATGTGAGATTTATCGAGAATGTTGAGAGAAGTTTGAATGACCTCTCCCCAAAAGGTATTGGGTACTTTTGATTAATCAAGCATTGCCATGACCATTTCTTGAATTGTTATGTTCATCCTTTCTACAACTCCATTTTATTGAGGGGTTCTTGCAATAGAAAATTGTCTCTTGATCCCATGTTTTTCACAATAACTATTGAATTCATAAGATGTGAATTCTCCTCCTCTGTCTGACCTTGGGAACTTGATTTTTAAGTTCATTTCATTTTCTACCCACACTTTGAAGATTTTAAATTTTTCAAAAGCCTCAAATTTATGGTTTAACAATCCAACCCAAGTCATCCTGGTATAATCATCAATCAACAATGTGAAATATTTTTCACCTCATTGTGACTGTGTATAAGTAGGGCCACAGAGATCTATATGGATTAGCTCAAGAGGTCGATTGCTGGAGTGTTCTCTTACCTTGAATTAAACTCTTGAATGCTTTCTAAACTTACATGACTTGCAGACAATATTCTCAGGTTTGGAAATTTTAGGTATATATCGTATAACATCTTTTCTTCCTAGATTAATAAGATGATTAAAACTAAGATGTCTTAGTATTTTGTGCCAAATCCAACTCTCATCAGTTTTACCAATGCAACATTTGTATTTGCCTTCTTCTAGGACATACACATTCCCCAAAGTTCTAAATGCCTTTACAACAGTCTTCCATGTATTCACATCCATTAATTTATAGCCTTTTTAATGAAAGAGAACATTGTGTCCTTGGTCACACATTTGAATTGCACTCAAAAAGTTATGTTTTAGACCATCTTCATACAACACATTATGTGATTTTGTATTTCCCTTCTTATCTTCATCTAGTATAATTGTTCCTTTTCCTTTAATTATGGCTAGAGCATTATTTTCAAAAGTAACATTACCAATTTTTTCTTCAGTTAGGAATTCAAACTTACTCGTGTCTATTGTCATGTGCTTGGAGCAGCCATCGTCAATATACCAATGATTTTCTTGATTTTTGGCATATAGAGCCAATCCACATTCTTCTTTGTTTTTATTTTTCTTCCTCCAAACCTGGTAAATTTTTCTCGTTTGTCTTGCTTAAAGATAGGCAACATTTTGCTTCTACATTCACTTTCCTTGTGTCCAAAATTATTTCATATGTGGCACACGATTTCATTTAGTAAAGAAGAGAAGGGATTGTTAAAAGAATTTTGAACCATAGGCATTTGAGGTTTACTGAATCTCATTCCTATATTTTTGCTATATCTGAAAGTCCTGCAACTTATAGCCTTATGTCCAAAATTACCACAAGAGAAACAATATCCATAGAAAAATTTGGATTCCTTGGAATTAAGAACTTACTTGAAGGAATTGGTCTTTGTCTTCCAACTTGATAAGATTCAGAAGTTTGTTGTTTCCTTGCTTCATATTTGTTTGCATGGTTGGGTCGATCCAGTTCTAACAACTTATTCTTTTCATTTTTTGCCTTGTTAGGCTTACTATTGTTTCCCTTGAGATCATTTACATAGTTTTTGGGCTTCTCAGTAGTTGACATGTTGATGCTTGACTCACCTTTAACAACGTTCAAACTTTCCTTATATCCCAGTCTTGTCTTGTCATCTGGTGATCTCTGATTGCTAAGAATGTTATCTAGAATTTCAGATCCTCTTACAAATTTGATATTCATTTGAGTCTTGGACTTCTCTAGATCTTTTCTTAAGGATATTATTTCTGCTTCTAGTTTGTCATAGATGTTTTCATTTTTTTTTATCTGATTCATCAATATTTCTTCCTTTCTTTTGGCCTCTTCTAGCTAGATTTTTAAGATGACTATATCTTTGCCAATCTCATTGTCTTTTTCTTTATAAATTTGTAACTGTTCCTTTCTTAGTCTATTCTTTTTCTTGAGTTGGGAGATTTCCTCCAGGGTACCAATGAGTTCTCCTTCCATGTCGACTACAACTTCACACTCTTTTATGTCTGTTTTTACTTGATCAGATCTTTGTTGCTCTAAATCCATAAGAAGTTTTTCATTTTGAGTCATATATGGCTCATATTCTACCTCTTCGGTTTCTAAAAAGTTGTTGCTATCCTCCCTTGGATAAAAGTTGTTCCTTTTAAAAGACTTTTTCCTCTTAAACTCCCTGGATTTATAATTGCTTTTCTTCCTTTTTCATGGATGTTGTTTTCTTTGAAAGGACATTTGGATGCAAAATGACAAACTTTTCCACAATGAAAGAATTTGAAATGTAACATACCTTTATACTTTATGGATCCCCTCTTTAGTTTCCTTACAAAGTTAACTTCTTCTTCATCTGAGAAGTGTTTAGAGGAATCATGATCTTGAGATGTTGACGATTTGACAGAAGCCTTGAAGACTACATCCTTTAGATCCTGTTGCTCTTTCCTGGTCCTCATATCATAAGTAGTCAGTATTCCATGGAGCCTATCCATAATCAATTTATCTAGTTCATGCATTTCTTCTATAATAGAAACTTTCGCATCAAGTCTTGAGGGAAGCGATCGCAGTCCCTTCAATATTTTCACTTAGCCCTTTCATAGTGTTTATAGCCTCATCTACTCTAAGAAACAAACCTGCAATACTTTCACCTTCACTCATCCTTAAGCTTTCAAATTGCATTCCATGATATTGAAGTTTGGCCAACTTTACTTTCTCGTCTCCTTCATAATTGTTTACTAATTTATCCCATATTTCCTTTGAGGATTCCAACTGCATTACTTTAACAAATTATGTTTATGCAATCCCACCTTGGATAACATTCATAGATCTTGCATTGTTGTAGTAATTTTTCTTACCAGCTTCATCAGTTGGAAGATTTGTTGGAATTTTATAACCATCTACCACGATCTTCCAGATTTCCATACCAAGAGACATCAAGTATGTCTTCATTCTGATTTTCCAAAAAGAAAAAATTGTTTTGTTGGATAGAGGAGGCATCGTTGAAGAAGAAGAGGAATATTGACTTGCCATACCTTTTGTGTGATCTTCCTTCCACTTGTTAGGTTATTACAGAAGGAACCTGGATTTGATACCAATTGTTGAGATTCATAGTAATACTTAGAGGGGGGGTGAATCATTATTGTATCAATCTTCTTAATTTTCTTTTCCTTGAAGCTTTAATATTATTTTGAAGTGCTTACTTAATCATCAATGCATGCAAAAATAAAAACAACACAAAAAACATAGTACACCATAAATTTTACGCGGAAACCCAATGCAAGAGAAAACCACATAACATCTTTGTTTATGTTCTTCTACAAGCTCCAACTTACAATTTATAATCTTTCATATCGGAAATAACCCACCTATTGAAAATAATGAGGAGACCAATCCTCTTAGGAACCAACATGTTACAAATGATGAGGACACCAATCCTCTCAGGCACCATCCTGTTACAAATGATGAGGACACCAATCCTCTCGGTCACAAACCTATGGAGTGAGGACACCCATCTTCTCCCCTGTGCCATTCTACCTCCCTGTATTCAAAAAAAATTCTTACACAATTAAATCTTTCTCAAAGTTAACAAGATGTTTTTCCTGTCTACGCATCAACACTTACTCGATAAACACACATCCCTATTTATAATATATTTGTGTGAGTTAAACTAATTGTATTTGAACGCATACCAGTTGTATTGTGGACATAATTTGACTAGATAAAGGTCCAGTTAGTTATATGTGGACACACTTATGTCTGAATTAAGTATGTGTATGTGTAACAATTATATTGTGGACATATCTTGACCACTTCAAAGTCCAGTTAGTTATATGTGGACATGCTTCTGTCTAAATTAAGAATATTTCTTGTTCAATTATGATTGGACATTCTTTGACTAAATCAAACTGACCAAATCTTGCATCTCATCAAAATTGATCCATCCATTTACATTCTGGTTTATAAAGCGCCCAATGCCCAAATAGAATAGGAGCACAAAATTCAAGTCACAAGTCTTCAACTTGTTGCACTTTCCCTACAATGCGCTCACCCAGCCACCCCACCAAACTGTGAGCGTGCCCTGGTGACACTGGCTCAAGGCACCAGCTCAAGGCACCATGTAGATTTTCTTATGTGCCATTGACAAGTGACCAACTTCATTTCATCGCTCTCCATTGCATCATTCGTTGCACTAGATCAAGGTACCCTGCAAATTTTCTTCTGCGCCATTGAAAATAGAACGACTTTGTTTTGTCACACTCCATTATGAAATTAAGGATAGGGAAATATGTCACAATCTACTTTGTTCCATTTTTTTTTGCGTCGTACTTCATTTATGAACTACGTTGTAGGTCATCCCCCTATCGATCCGACTGAAATTATCTGTTATCACCAAGAATTTATTCACCAGTCGATCATATATGTGATCAAGTCCTATCCATTGATATTCTTCTACATCATTGATCCTTTCATCCTTCGATCCTTCTGTGCATTGTTGTTTTCATCCTTTCATGACTTCCTTAGTCTGTGGGTCATACTTTGTGCCATACTATATGTTATTGTGCGCAATTCTTTTTTCATTTTTGTCTGTTATTGCATTATAAATGACCATGTTCATGACCACTTTGACATTAATGACAACATATGTGCAACAATTTATCCTACAAAGAGAGATGCAAGATTGTCCAAAAAAGTTAAGCCTACACTTGGGTTGCAGGTTATTTGTTCAAACTTGGCCCAAACCAGATTTTAAGGAGATTCGCAAGACAAGATGAGGTGCATGATATCTTGCATGATTGTCATGATGAACCATGTGGAGGTGATTATGAAACCAAGATGACAACTTATAATATATTACAAGCTGGATATTATTGGCCAACCCTACATAGAGATGCTCAACAATACACTTCACATTGTGATGAATGTCAAAGAAGGGGGAAACCAACAAGGAGGAATGAGATGCCTTTACAACCCCAAGTATCATTGAAACCATTTGACAAGTGGGGAATGTACTTCATAGGCCCAATTTATCCTCCATTAGGGAAAAATAAACACATATTGGTATGCACAGACTATCTAACAAAATGGGCTAAAGTAAGGGCCATGAAGGATGCCATAGAATCAAATGTAGTTGCATTCCTCCAAGAATTGATATTCTCAAGGTTTGGTTATTCACGGGGGATAGTCACAGATCATGGACCTCAATTTACATCAAGACTCATTGAATAAATCATTAAGGAACATAACATCTGCCACAGAAATTCAACACCCTACCATCCTCAAGAAAATGAGCAAGTCGAAGTCATAAATCGAGAGCTAGAAAAAATCATCACCCAAACAATGATCATGAACAAGAAAGATTGGTCAAAAAATCTCACAAAAGCAGCATGGGCATACAAAATTACATGTAAAACTACCACAGGGCTTACTCCTTTTGAATTAGTCTATGGTAAGAAATCCATGCTCCCTATTGAATTTGAAGATCATACATTAAGAACAACAGTTGAATTAGGCATGACTTTGCAGTCAACACAAAGAGAAAGATTGAGCCAATTGAATGCCTTAGATGAGTACATGATGTAAGCCCTCTTCAACACTGAAGTGGTGCAACAACAAAGAAAGGATTGGCATGAAAATAAGATTAAGTACATAAAGTTCAAAGAAGGCGACTGGGATTTGTTATATGTCTCAAGGTTTAAGGATTTCAAAGGGAAGTTGATGACAAGATGGATAGGACCGTACATCATTGAAAAGTGTTATGATAGTGGTTCAATGTAGATCAAAACCATTGATGAAGAAGGAATATCCCTACTAGTGAATTTATTCAGACTAAAGACTTACAACAAGCCCTTGACAAAACAAGAATTCACAACAACAATGAGGAAACAAAATCTAGATGTGATTGATAACAAAAATGCTCTCAATCCATCCCAAGAAAGAGATATGTAAAAAAATAATAAAAATCTTGGATGAAAACCTTCCAAAGGCATCTAGGACAAATCTAAGGGTGAAAACCTCCAATGGAGGTAGCTTCAAATTTGAAGAATAAATGAATATATTCATCAGGAAAACCTCTCAGAGGCTTGATGAGGCAAGGCATTGATGAAAACCAGTTATGGCACTTATGCCTTGAGAAAAAAAAAAAAAGAGAGAAAACAAAATAATTTTTTTTATTAACATATTGTTTTTGCAGGTACCAAGAACCACAACCATCTACACAGGAACAAAATTAGTTGTCGACAAAAAGAAAACTCAATAAGGACAATAAGCATTCTCAATTTTCCATGATTTTCATCATTCATACATAACATTTTCCATCATCTCTGTATGATCATCCATATTTTTCATTTCTATCAAACATACCACTTTCCATATCGAATATGTTTCATTCTATCCTTTTATTTCGATATGAACAGTCTACAAGGTTATTCTACATGATCAACCTAACAAGACCATTTCTACAAATAATGGAAGGCAATCAGAGTCAAAACAAACATCAACAATTCAATGATAAATATCATAAATAGAACCACCTTCTCCAACCATTTTTTCATCAGATACATCCTCGAGATAGTAAAAATCAACTTCTACAGGATACTCAGTATCCTGTATAAAATATTCAACGCAACGTAAACAAATCTACAAGATTCTTTGTATCATGTAGCACGATTGGAGGTCACGATATTCCAATACATTTCGGATATGATCTTGAGGAGGACATCAAGAGAATCTACATGCACCATCACGAAGACAGACCACCTCAAGCCACCTGCAAAAAGAAAATTAATGTGCATGAAAAGGTAAACAAAGGTAACATAACTATCTATCATATCCACATTTAATCAATCCTCATACATATATATCTATGCTTATTTAATATGTTCAAGCATTCATAAAGTCTATAAGGTGATGAAAATGATGACGTTCACGTCTAGTCAGTGGGGGGGTGGCATAATTCATGCCAAGATTCGAATCGGCATGTGAAGATTAAATGGTTTAAGTGGAGGTTCATTACGTTGAGTTAAAATAATGAATTAATTAATTATGTGATCTAGGTGGATATTGTTGGCCACCCACCTATTCCAACTGGCTCCTCCTATCCGTTTTTAGTTTAACACGTTTTTTTTTACTTCTTTGTAATTGTGAGTTCTACACTTCTGGGGATGTTTGAAGCCCTACACATCTTCCAGGTGGATACAGGTGGCCTCTCACTGTAATGTCCCTTTCCAAATAGGAGCTACATAGAGGAGGCTTAATGGTCTAAACTACCCCATTAAACTATAGCCAGGGCCAAAAAAGAGGTAAACAGGGTTACTAGAGGTCACTCCAGTCAAAGGTGTTATGTTCGGAAAGTGACATTGAGCTAAAAATGGTTAAAAGCTCTTTTAAGTCATTATGAGCTAAAAATAGAACAGATGAGCTAAAATTAGAAGTCAACAGTGAATTAGGGTTTCAATGGTGAATTAGGGTTTCAACAGTGAATTAGGGTTTTGGAAAGCTATAAGAGAAGAGTCAGTGACCTAATTCATCATTATGCAGATTATGACTTGTCATTGAGGAGAGAGGTGCATCTCAGAAGATATAGTTCAGTGGATTCCAGGAGGGAGACTCCAGTTGGCTGATTTCGGTGTTGAGAGACACACCCTAGTCACTGGGAAGATCACACGGGTCTTCCATCATTCTTCAGCAGTAGTTACGCAGGGTCCAGCAGCAAGGGTGCACTTATCCAGGGTGAGGGCGCAGCTCCTGAGGAGGTTGAGTGGATCAACTTGTCCCATCCGGGAGGAGTGCAGAGATTCCCCTATGACCCAGTTGAGAGGAAGGCAAGGCACATATTTTTCCTAGTTCCTCGTCAAATTCCAACGGAGGAATCATCTGGGGCACATTTTCCAAACTTGGAAGTGCGACACTTTTGGCGAACACATTTGGGGTTCCCCAGTGAGCATCGGGTTAGATTCAGGGAAACCCTTCCGACCCATTTTCCAGTAGACCAAGGTGATCGTTTTGAGATACATCTCAGTCGATTACGACGTTGGAATCACTAGGATGAATTTTTCCAGTGAGAGAGGGGCACATTCCCCCAGGGGGATCCATCTGGGGTCCAAACCCACTAGCAGAGGGGCCAGTCAGTTACCAGGCCTGAGAGCTAGAGCATGGTGCACCATTTGGGACAGTTTCTAGGCCATTATGATAGGTTTAGCCACCAGGGAAAACTTTCCAGACTTCCAGTAGTTACCGTACGAGATGCCATAGTTCTAGCTCATCCATTGATCCCGCAGTGCTCATCTATTATCGGGTATTATCATTTAGTTTTCTTATTGTATTCCGGATAAGATCCTTTTGTCTTTTGATCTAGCTAAGTGATTCATTTTATACAGCCGCATTCGGCCTTTGTACTCCGCAGAGATATCATAATATAAACTTTGCAGTCCTTTGTCGCATTTTCTATTTGTATGATCATTTATATGTTGTAAACAATTAATCCTACACACACATTAGTAGCGTTTCCTAGACTAGCCAAGTCAGGAACATTACAGTGGTATTAGAGCTTTAGTCCTTCCATCCTGTGACTAAAGATGATGAGTGCAACAGAAGACCCAAAGGGTCGTGAACACGTAGGTGACGAATATGTCACTTACAACAGGCGTAGGGAAAGAAGGTCTAGGCCTGGCTTTCCTCCTTTTCCTCCTAGCTCAGAGGAAGATGAAGAGGCACACAGAGAATTAGAGAGAAGGGTAGAGCGTGAGGCAGAGAGGATGCTAGGAGACAGATATGAGAGACCAGAGGGCAGTGGCAAGGCCCCCATGGAACCAGAGACAACTTTCATGAAGGTTATCAACGATATGTTAGCTAGTCAGCGGACCATGTCTTAGTCCTTGGCACAGGTGCTTGATAGATTGGCTAGAGTGGGCACCCCGAACACACAAGCCCCGCATGCAACACAGGGGAACTCAAGAGCAGGCAGTAGACCCCAGTTACCCACTTGCACATACACCTCTGTGAATAGGATTCCCAGACCCTTGTTTCCCAGTTTCCAGAGGGAACCCCTGGTAGCATCACAACTGTTGATAGCACAGAGGCCGCCCACTCATACAGAGGACATAACAGAGTATCGGAGGGGCTATGCAGCATTGGTTCGTGACTTCCATCAGGACATGACCCTAGTCGAGTACTGTGGACTCAGACTCAGGAACCACCCCAGAGATACACAAAGAGGAGGACCACAACAACAGCATGGGCATAACATGGATTTCATCCGAAAAGTTGTTAAACTCACCATACCTTCTTTTGACAGATCATCCAAATGCACCGCCAGAGCTTGGGTACAGAAGCTAGACACATACTACAAGCTCAATCAGATGATCGAGACAGAGGCCATCAGTTTTGCGACCTTACACTTGGAGGGTGAGGCACACGAGTGGTGGTATCATGGATTGGTGACATTGGGTCACAGTCGCATCACCTCCTATAGGGAGTTCACAGAGAGGCTCATGGACGGGTTTTACAAGAGGGATCCCGAGATCCACTTCAGGTATCTAGCCCACTTGAGACAAACTGGCACAACAGAGATGTTCATCATGGAGTTTCAACGGGTAGTCGTGGTAGTGACATATATATCAGATCCCAAGCTGATCATGCTATTCATAGAGGAACTCACGGAGCCTTTGAGAGGATGGGTGAAGGCATACAGGCCTCCCACCTTGCAGAATGCCATCCTTCACACTCGATATTTGGCAGACTTAGTGCCAAAGACTAAAACCTTTTCCAAACCCTTCGTACCCCAGAAGGATCGAGACATGAAGCCATTCCAGAGAGAATGGAAGGGCAAGGACAATATGGATGATGAGACTAGGCGAGAGCTTATGAGGAAGAATCTTTGCTCCAACTGCAGAGACCCTTGGGTCCCAGGTCACAGGTGCATGCGCAAGGGAGAGATTCATTATATTGAGGTGGCAGCATACAGTGTGGATAGTGAGGAGTAGGAGTGGGACAGTGGATCCACTAGCTCAAAGGAGGAGTCAGCACAGGCAGAGGAGCAGCCTCCCCATAGACCACCAACACCGGCAGGAGCCCATCCTCCAGTAGTCCCACAGCCACCTGAGTAGGCTAACAGGAGGAAACTAGCAAAGGGAGGAGTCATAGTGACCCTTTCTGGTGTTCCCATGTATGATACCCTCCTATATCATAGGGACTATTCAGGGGCAACGGGAAATCGCCCTGATAGATGGTGGGGCCACCCACAACTTCATCGACGCTTCACTAGTATCGAGACAGGCACTTTAGACAGGGGAGTTTTAGGGTTTTGATGTTGCAGTAGCAGATGGCCACACAGTGGAGTGTCTAGACAGAGTTCCAGACTTGGAGGTAAAGTTAGGAAACTACACAGTGAGAGACACATTTTATGTGGTTGACCTATCTAACACAGATGTGGTGTTGGGAGTCCAATGGATGATTACCTTGGGAAAAATCACCACCAATTACCAAACCTTGGAGATGGGATTCAGAGACCATGACAGGAAGAAGGTTGTTCTAAGAGGTATGTCAACACGAGCACCCAGGATAGTTTCATCCAAGAGGATGGAGAGGATATTCAGACATGGGGAGGTAGCATATGTCGCCGAGTGTTTTATCACTACGCGGAAAGATTCAGAGGGTCGACAATAGTATCATATAGAGATCAAGAATTTGTTGGGATGACATCAATAGGTTTTTGAGTCGATTCCACCAGGGAGACCACCTGACAGGGGGTTTGAGCACACCATTGAGTTGGAAGAGGGGGGAAAACTGATGATCACCCCCCTTATCTTCATCCTAGGAGGTTCAAGGATGAGATAGAGATGGCAATCAAGGAATTGTTAGCGATGGGACACATCAGACCGAGCAGCAGCCCATTCACTTCATTAGTTGTCTTAGTTCTGAAGAAGGATGGCACCATGAGTATGTGCATTGATTACCGAGCCTTGAATAAGAAAAACATCAAGAACTGGTATCCTATCCCACGCATTGACGATTTGATGGATGAACTGCATGGGGCAGTTTTCTTCTCAAAGATTGATCTACGCTCTGGGTATCACCAAATCATCATCTGAGAGCAGGACATAGAGAAGACGACGTTTCAATGTCACTTTGGACATGTTGAGTTCCTGGTTATGCCATTTGGGCTAACCAATGCACCTGCTACATTCTAGTGTTGCATGAACCACATATTCAGAGATCAATTGAGGAAATCAGTCTTGGTTTTCTTCGACGACATCTTGGTCTACAGTAAGACATGGCAAGAGCATATGAGGCACTTGGATGAGGTATTAAGCATCATGAAGGCACAGTCATTATATGACAAAGAGTCCAAGTGTGAGTTCGGTATGACATAACTTCCTTACTTAGGCCTTATCATCAGTGCACAGGGGGTACAGGTACACCAAGAAAATATCAGGGCCATTCTGGACTGGCCAACGCCCAGGAACGTAACATAGTTGAGGAGTTTCTTCGAGCTGTGAAGCTATTATAGGCGGTTCATCCATGGTTTTCTTAGCTTGGAGCATCGCTGACAGATATTACCAAGCATGGGGATTTCATCTGGACCGAGGAATCATGGAAATCCTTTGATCACATGAAGGAAGTCATGAGCACTTTTCCAGTGTTGGCATTACCAGACTTCACCTTGCCATTTGTACTAGAGTGTGACACATCCGACGAGGGTATCGAGTCAGTTTTGATGCAGGGAGGACACCCCATTGTATTCGAGAGCAGGAAGCTCAGTAAACCCGAGAGGTTGTACTCCATTTATGACAAGGAGATGTTGGCCATCATGCATGCCTTGACCAAATTCAGACAATATTTGGTGGGTAGAAAATTCGTGGTCAAGACAGATCACAATAGCTTGAAGTATTTCCTTGAGCAGAAGGACCTCAGTGAGCACCGACAGAAATGGGTGACGAAGGTATAGGCATTTGAATTCAACATAGAGTATGTCAATGGGAAGAAGAACATTGTGGTTGATGCACTATCGAGGAGACCTGCGACCTGTTCTTTGATGGAGATTTCAGTAGATTGGAAATCCCACTTGTTAGTGGAATATTCCAAGAACAAGTTTGCTTGTGAGGTGATGGATGGACAGATACAGGATGACAGGTATAGGGTAATTGACGATGTCATATTCTACAAGGATAGAGTCTACTTGGTTCCAGATTCGGAGCTCAAGAAGAAGATCCTCACAGCAGTTCATGATTCACCACTAGCATGCCATCAGGGTTTTTTCAAAACCTACAGACAGATCAGGGAGAGGTTCTCATGGAAGGGCCTCAAACAGGACTTTATGAGACACATCAGTGAGTGTGTGACTTGCTAGTAGAACAAGTCAAAGCATGCTCTTCTAGTAGGGCTACTTCAGCCACTCCCATTCCAGAGAAGAAATGGGAGATTATATCGATGGACTTCATCACAGGCCTACCCAAGGTCCAGGGTAAAGACTGTATCTATGTATTGGTCGACAGATTGACCAAGTTTGCTCACTTCTATGCCATACCAATAGAGTACAGTGCAGTTCAAGTAGCTGATCTATTCTTTAGGGAGGTCTTCAGACTTCATGGGTTGTCGAGGAACATCGTCAGTGACAGGGACAGTCGGTTCATGGGGACATTCTGGAGAGAGTTGTTTCGGTTGGTGGGGAAAGAGCTGAAACCCAACACCATATATCACCCTCAGACAGATGGGAAGATCGATATTGTCAACAAGTGGGTTAAAGGATATTTGAGGAACTATGTAGGTGGACACCAGAGAACATGGGTAAAGTGGCTACATCTAGGAGAGCATTGCTACAACACCACTTTCCACATGTCCATTGGTATGACACACTTTCGAGCATTGTACGGATATGATGCTCCACTTTGGTAGACTTGGTTTTCGGAGAGAGAAGAGCTCCCAAGGCCAAGGATTGGATCATAGAGAGTCAGGAGATTCTCAAGTTGTTGAAAGAGAACCTGCAAACGACACATAACCGACAGAAGATGAGTGTGGACAGGCACAGGATGGAACGCAACTTTGAGGTTGGGGATTTGGTTTTCTTGAGACTCCAACCTTACAGACAGTCGACTCTGAAGAAGAGTGGGGCCGAGAAGCTCAAGCCCAGATTTTATGGCCCTTACATAATCATGCACCGAGTAGGCAAGGTTGCTTATGAGTTAAATTTTCCAGAGGGGAGAAAGATTCATAATGTGTTCCACGTATCTTTCCTCAAAAAGGCAGTGGGACATTTCATTATCACATCAAAGGAGATTCCCCCATTAGATGAGGAGGGACAGTTGGAGTTGGTTCCAGAGGAGGTTTTGGAGTTTCGAGAGTGGAAACTGAGGAGCAGGGTCATAAGAGAGTGTTTGATCAGATGGAGAGGGCTTCCAGTAGAAGATGCTACTTGGGAGAGCGAGCAGGTGTTGCAGCACCCTGGACTGGTATTGCTTGAGGACAAGCAATTTCAGGAAGGGAGGACTGTAATGTCCCTTTCCAAATAAGAGTTATAGAGACGAGGCTTAATGGTCTAAACCGCCCCGTTAGACTATAGCCAGTGCCAGAAAAGGGGTAAACAGGGTTACTAGAGGTCACTCCAATCAAAGGTCTTATGTTCAAAAAGTGACATTGAGCTAAAAATGGTTAAAAGCGCTTTTAAGTCGTTATGAGCTAAAAATAGAACAGATAAGCTAAAATTAGAAGTCAATAGTGAATTAGGGTTTTAGCAGTGAATTGGGGTTTCAACAGTGAATTAGGGTTTTGGAAATCTATAGGAGAAGAGTCATCGACCTAATTCATCATTATGCAGATTATGACTTGTCATTGAGGAGAAAGGCGCATCTCAGGAGAGATAGTTCAGTGGATTCCAGGAGGGAGACACTAGTTGGTTGATTTCAGTGATGAGAGACACACCCTAGTCACCAGGAAGATCACATAGGCCTTCCATCGTTCTTCAATAGCAGTTACACAGGCTCCAACAGTAAGGGCGCACTTATCCAGGGTGAGGGCGCATCTCCTGAGGAGGTTAAGTGGATCGACTTGTCCCATCCAGGAGGAGTTCATAGATTCCCTTCCGACCCAGTTGAGAGGAAGGCAAGGCACATATTTTTCATGGTTCCTCATTAGATTTCGACGGAAGAATCATCTGGGGCGCATTTTCCAGACTCGAAAGTATGACACTTTTGGTGGACACATTCGGGGTTCCCGAGCGAGCATCAGGTCAGATTCAGGGAAACCCTTCCAACCCATTCAGGGAAACCCTTCCGACGGTGGAATCACTAAATGCATTTTGCGAGTGAGAGAGGGGCGCATTCCCCTAGGGGGGTCCATATGGGGTCCAGACCCACCAGCAAAGGGGTCGGTCAGTTACTAGGCCCGAGAGCTAGAGCAGGGCGCACCATTTGGGACAGTTTCCAGGCCATTCCGATAGGTATCGCCGCCAGGGTGAACTTACCAAACCTCCAGCAGTTACCATACGAGTTGCCATAGTTCCATCTCATCCATTGATCCCGCAGTGCTCATCTATTATCGGGTATTATCATTTAGTTTTATTATTGTATTCTGGCTAAGATCCTTTTGTCTTTTGATCTAACCAAGTGATTCATTTTATTCAGCCGCATTCGGCCTTTGTACTCCACAGAGATATCATAATATAAACTTTGTAGTCCTTTGTCGCATTTGTTATTTGTATGATCATTTATATGTTGTAAACAATTAATCCTACACACACTAGCAGTGTTTCCTAGACTATCCAAGTCAGGAACATTACACTCACCTAATCCAACTGGATTATTTTGTATGTTTTCATGTCAGCACATCTTGTTGTACTTCCATGGTCGTTTTGGAGCCCTAAACAGTGTTTTTTTTGGCTCATCGTAGTCAAACTATAGACAGAGTTAGAGTTTGACAACATAATGTGTAGTTCTCTGAAATACCTTTCCAACGGGCTATCACGCGCCTAAAATGGAGGTCGTATGCAAAATTTAAGACCCCGAGAAGTTGAGGTACCAACTTACCCATAAGGGCCCACATGACTTTTGGCATTTCACCTCCTAGGGTTAGGTTTTTGGATGTCTAGGGTTTTGGAATTCATGAGTAATATAAAAAATGCCTCTGGAGTCTCATTGTAATCATTATTCTATGCTTAGACGGATGCGCATAGAAACGACATCTCTTCTCAGAGATAAATACCACCGTTCGAGCAAGTGTTTCAGTTCTGCAGTTTTACAGTTTCAACCTATTTCATTTATTCAATAACATATATTAATCACTGGATATATGTGTTATTATTCATATCTTTGTGTTTATTGTATTCAGTATGTTAATCAGTTAGTTCCGCTCCTAAATCTGGATCAGTGGTATCAGAGTGGTATGTTCTTCATTTATTTTTCTTCGTGCATGTCCCTAACAATATCTGGGTACAAGAATTTGGGACTCGAACCAATAGATCCATTGCAAGATCAGTCGTGTCAAGCCCAACAATAACCCATGGGGGATGAAAATAAAGATGATGGAGTAGGAGATCCTATTAAAATGTTGCTCAAGGAAACCCTCGTGTGACAAAGGAACGAAATGATGGACAACTTTGCGCAGATCCTTCGACGGTTGCCCATGGGAGAAGCATCTTCATCAAGCGTCCCTGCAACCCCCTTCAAGGTATAGGTAAATTTTAATATTCCATTATTTGAAGGACTGATAGATGCGGATGTTGTAGATAAATGGTTGAATCTCCTCGAAGGGTATTTTTCGGTCCACAATTTTTCCCATAAGGAAAATATTACTTTTGCACTCCTCAAGGCCGTCCCCCTTGTTAATGACTAGTGGGATACTTACTCTAAGAAAAGGGCCATAGAGGAATATGAAATATTTGTGGTGGCCCCTACATGGGATTCCTTTTGGGATGCCATTAAAGAACAGTACTACCCTATTGGAAGCTACGAGGACCAATACACCAAATGGACCACCCTGCGTCAAGAAAGAGACCAGACAGTATCAGATTTCACCAATATTTTCCATACCCTGCGCACCAAATTGGGTATCAAAGACTCTGAGCAACATCTGGTGCTCAAATACCCCAGTTTTTTGCATATATACATTCAAACATAAATGGATTTTTTGGACATCGCCTCATTCGCACGGCTTATAGATACGCTATCAAGATCGAGCAAAAATTTAAGCAAAAGAGGCGAGAGTTTGGATCTGCAAACTCCTCACAGTTGAAGCAAGGCAAAGGTGGCCCCAACCCACACAACAAGGGACCGAGCCAAGATGGCCACTCTGAGGACAACCAGTCCAAGCCAAAACACAAGAAGGGCAATGAGAAGAGGAATAAGGACACGGGGAAATGGTGTGAGTACCATAAAATCCCTTAACACAACACTAAAGAATGTCGCTCCAAGCAATCACTCATGGCCTAGATGAAGGCTTTCAAGTTAGGGGTTGATTCTGATTCTGAATCAAATCCCGAAGGAGGGAATCAGATTATCGATGTTGAACCCAGTGCCATTGTCGCTACCACCAAAGTCCGACCAAGTGAACCAAAAGAACTAGAGGAAGGGGAATGCCTCTTTCACTCACAGATGTGAGTAAAGGGGGCTCCACTTCATTTCATTATCGATAACAACAGTCAGAAGAACCTGATTTCAGCAAAGGTCGTCAAGCGATTGGACCTGCCAACAACACCGCACCCGCAACCCTACACCATCGGTTGGCTTCGCCAAGGAAGAGATATTTGTGTTAGCCAACAATGTCGTCTGCCCTACGACATCAAGCCTTTCAAAGATGAGGTATTATGTGATATTGATCCCCTTGAAGTTTGTGATGTTCTTTTAGGACAACCATATTTGTGGAAGCATCACTCTATGTATGAGTCTATACCCCACAATGTTATTATGACTTTGGGTAGTTAATTGTACATGATACCATAGGTAGCACCGCATACCGTTATTTATTTAATCTCTGCTAAGCAATGAAGTAAGGTCATTTCACAGACCGGGAAGTTCGTCTTCTTTGTGATCCTTGGTCATAGTAATTAGAAGGTCACTGCCACATCCATGGCCTCTATACAAAGCCTCTCTTTGCAACAGAAGCAAGTGGACCGGATCATGGAAGAATACAAAGACATCTTCTCCTCACCCATCAGGTACCGACGCACTCCAAAGTCAAGCATCCAATTGATCTAACCCCCAGTACACCTCTACCTAATGGACCAGTCTATCATTGATCGCTGATGGAAAATGATGAAATCAGGCGTCAGATCCAAGAGCCTCTTCAAAAGGGGCACATCAGACCCAACTCCTCCCCTTGCAAAAGCCTGATTTTATTGATGCAGAAGAAGGATGGGACTTGGCGACTCTGCATTGATTATAGAGCCTTAAACAAAATCACAGTCAAGAACTGATACCCAATTCCCAGGATTGATGACCTTCTTGACCAACTCAAGGGGGAAAATTCCTTCAGCAAGATTGACCTAAAGTCTGGCTACCACAAGGTTCCCATCGAACCAACTAATGTATGGAAGACAACCTTCAAATCTAAAGAAGGTCTCTTTGAATGGCTGGTCTTGCCCTTTGGCTTAACAAATGCACCTGCCACTTTCATGAGGTTGATGTATGATGTATTGAGACCCTTCACCAACTCTTTTGTGGTGGTATATTTGGATTCCATCCTCATCTTCAGCAGGACTTGGTAGGAGCACATGTGACATATTCAGCAGGTTTTGAGCACTCTGCGGCAGCACAAGCTATATGCCAACTTGGAAAAATGCTCTTTTGGTATGAACATGGTCCAATACTTGGGCTACATTGTTGATGAGCATGGGGTACATGCTGATCCAGCTAAGATCCAAGTCATCCGTGACTGGCCAGCCTCGACCACACTAACCAAACTTTGAAGCTTCTTGGAACTCGACAACTTCTACCAATGGTTCATGTTTGGATTCTCCCATATTGCATGGGCCCTTATCCAGGTGACCAAGGGCGGTGGTAGGGAAAAGTTCATGTGGGGTGTTAGCACTCTGTAATTTGCCCAAGGCTGTGGAGGTAGTCACAGAGGCAACATCAAAACCACTCCGAGTCTTGGATATAGCCCTCCAAAACTCAGAGAGGGATCTCTCTATCAGATATAGCTTTATTTTGAATAGGTATTAGGCTAGCTAATGGGTTCAGAGTTTGGATTTTTTAATTGGTTTGGTGGAGCAGGAGAGAAAGGCCATTGGGCAATGGAGTCACAATTTGAGATTTAATCAAAAACAAATTCTACAGACAGCCTTACAGGGAAAGGTAGGAAAATCACTGGATTCTTCATAGGCTTGAGTTATGGTAAAGGAGAAAAGTGTTAAGAGGTCGAATTAAAGACAGAACAGTAAAGAATTATGCGTTTGACGTTCAGTGGAAAACATTGACATAGCTTTAAACTAAGAACATGGTGCTTTTACACAAATCTTGATCTTAAATCTCTTTAAAACAATGGCGAAGATAAACATATATGAAAATAGAGGGAAACACAATCATGGAGAGAAAAAATTCACCAATGGCTTTGACACAAGAATCATGTAACCGCTGCGACTGTATCATTGAATTGACGAAAATACAGAAAGCTCGGTGAGTTGTTCTACAAAACTAAATCGTGGTCCCTAATTGATCCCCCTTGCACATTTGATTCACTAAAATATATAAACAAGACTCTCCTCGGGCTCAGGAGGTCGAATTCAACTACCTCGGCCAAAAATAGCAACAAATCCCCAAAAATCTAGAACTGCCAATTTTGCCAAATTTGTTGAAAATAGGGGTACGCTCAGACATTTATTTCACCCAAAAGGTGACACCTGGGAAAAAACTTAAGGAGTTTATTTTAGATGAGCATGTTATGGACAAAAACCTCCTTCAGTTTCTACAAATTGACCTTCATCTTGTCAAAACAGGTCCCGCAAAATCAGGACTGTAACAGAAAAATGAAAAACTGGAAAAATGGGGCTCGAAGATGGCTTTGATTCTCCTTGTTCATGGCACCTGTGAAAAAAATAAAAGAGGTTTTTGTTCTTCAGCCCGTTACGGAGAACAACCTCTCTCGGTTTTTAAAAATTCGTTTTCTTTTTCCCAAAATCGGCTTCGGAAGATGACATGTTGAACAGGAAGAAATGGGCAATTTTTTTAAAAACAAATTGGGGAAAGCGGTTTTCTTTGGGGATAGGTGGTATTCCGGACCCCCCTGAAGTGGTAAGTGGTTTTAGGGGGGGGTTTCGCTAGCTTGTGGAGCTGACAAGTGTCCAGGGGTGGTTTTTAGGAAACAACTTATCGGAACCCCATGAGTTGATGGGACGTGAGGGGGGGCGGGTCCGATATACACGGGTGAGTGGGTATAAAACTTAGTATAATTTTTTTTGTTTTTTAAATTTGTTTTTGTTTTTTGTTTTTTAAATTTGTTTTTGTTTTTTGTTTTTTAAATTTGTTTTTTAGTTTTCTTTTAATAAATGTGTTATATTATTATTTATATATATGTATTTTTATATGTTTTATTTTTATTACATTTTGTATTTAATATTTGTTTTTATTGTTTATGTTTTATAATATGTTTTTTATTTAATTTGTTTTTAAATTTTTTATTAATTCTAACTAACTTAATCAACTAATTATTAATTAATTAATTATTAGCTAGTTTAACATATTCTAACTATACTAAAATTATTAATTAATCTAATTAACTTATTTTATTACTAACATTATCAATCTATTGTTCTTTTAGCCTAAGTTTGTTTATGCAGAGATGAGTGGCGGGCAAGAAATAGTCAACGGGACAAAAGGGCAAGGGAGTGAGGGCGCAAAGGTGGATGAAGGATGCAGTAGGGTGATGGACTGAAAAGCGCAACGGTGGATGAAGGATGCAGCAGGGTGATGGAGGATCGGGCGAAAAGGATGGAGGGGGGAAAATGAAACAATTGAGAGACCAGCAAGCCAGGAGCTTCATCACGGGGGTGATGCCAAATAGAAACTGAAGAATCGAGTTACCTATAATTATAGGACCCCAACATAGGCTCCACCTGGGGATGGCATCTCTTTCGGGAGGTGTCAAGAACCACTGAACTCTGAACATGCAGACCGATGTTTTATTCATTGGGCCATGGAGTCAATGCAGCTACAATCTTTGAACTGGCTCAGATTGACTGAACAGTGAACTAGATACTATCAAATGCAAACTCTGCTGGAAACCATACAATACTGAAAAGATGCTCAATTGACTGAGCTTACTCAAAAATGCTACCTACCCTACACTACTGACAATTTCGTTGTTCTAAATGATACAATAATGTCAGTGCAGCCAGTCCAACAATTGCTCTAGTAACTCTTCTCTTTTAATGTCTTCAATCAATATCAGAAATAGAACTTGCACAGGTAACACAAAATGATCTCCAGTCTGATCTTTACAACACAAAGCCCTGGGTCTATGGAAAATTCCAGAGACTTTGGGAATCAGTGGGTATTTTGAAAAGAAAAACTCCTCCATATAGACAGCTACAGGATCATGATAGAACTGACATATTCCTTGATTTTTAATTTTAGCCAAGTCAACAACATGATCTGGTACTATATTTGTGTTGTCTAGATCCTCAAAAAAATTCTGATATGGCTGCAAAAGTTATGATGGGCTTTGTAATGTGACTTCTGCTGAAAAAGACAATGAAGTTGCCTGCCTAATCATGTCAATATCATAACAACTTTTTATCCCATAGCTGGATGATGGAAAATGACTTTGACAACACAAGTCATCCAACACATCAGATATTGGATCCTATAGAAATTTAAATGATTGTTGCATTGGTTCCACTGAAACTTCTTGATTTTCTTTGTGTTTATCCTTTAGCATATACTCAAGATTCTTTTTCAAAAATTGAAATGAATTAAAGCATAATGGTACAGAGTTATTTTGGGTTAACTCATAATTTGTCTCAGGCTTTAAGCTTTCATATGGAACTTGAAAATCAAAATATGTCAAGGGTTTTAAATCTGGGTTTAGAACAACCTCCATATCAACAATGGCACCTTCAACTGATTGATCAGAGAATTTTTTGTCTTCACTATTTACAACTGGTCTAGAGTTTCTTTTCAGAAATTGAAAAGATGAGAAACATAAGGGCAAAGATTTTTCTCTTACTCTGAAATTTTTTGCATTTTCCTCATCGTTGTCATGATTGTTGTGCAAAGGTTGATTGTCATATCTAAGTTGTAACTAATCTTCTTCTTGCCAACGACATGCTGGTGATTGCTTTGAACAGTCCACATCTATTTCAGCCTCATGATCATCATATTGATCACACTTGGGTAGATTATCCAAGTAAGGAATGTCATCAAACATGCACATCACATCAGCTGGTTGTTCCTCTGCAAGTTGAGATGGAGCTTCATCTTTGACTACGTCGTGAATTGAATACATGAAAGAATTATTATCCAAACCATGGTACTAAGGGTGAGCTACAAAATGTTTGGGAATGGTGACCTTTTCTTTCTTTGAAATCAATGGAACATGATGTCTTTGAACATCAAGTTTTTCTCTTGTGCTAATCTTCTGCATCATCTCTCCCATGGTGCTGGCCAGAATGTCCAGTTTAGCTTTTGAAGATTTCAGTTGCTCCTTTTCTTTGTTCTTTACCTTTGACCTTTTGATCAACAAGTTGGCCTCCACATCAACTGCAATGTTCTGCATTTCTTTGAGAGTTGCAGTGTTCCTTTCTCTTAATTGGAATGCCATCTCAGGATCGAAGGCATCTGGGAAATGCAAGTGAGCTGATCCTGGGGGTGGCTTTATATCAACATGCATTGCATGATATACCTGATTGAACCTTGCTGAAAACTATTGTACTGTTTCCCCTGGCTGTCTTTTCAAATGGTCATACTCTTCTAGGATGAGAAAGACATTTCTCATGATCACCCATCGATCTAAGAAAACTTGCACAAACTACTGGAAATTGTTAATGCTTGCAACTGGGAGATGTTTAAACCAGTTCTTAACTTTACCTTGCAAAGATAGGGAAAACAGTCTTATATATACATCGTCAGCTTCAACCTCATAAAGGTCAAGAAAATCTTCAAACCTCTGGATGTGTTTTTCAACAGTAATATTGGCATTCTCTCCATCAAACTTGGGCAGATTATTGGTGTAATTTGCAGGGAGGTTATGGAGGATAGGAGGAAAATATAGGGGCTTGTATCTGTCTGGGATTTTGGTAGGCACATGAGGTGAAGCAAAATCCTTACAACCATCCGGAGGTTTAGCAAGAGGAGGAGATAAAGCAGGAGGCTTATGCCTCACTAGGATTTCTATAGGTGCATCTGGGATGTGCACAGGTGTATGAGTATGTATATGATTCACAATTTGGGGCTTAGTCTCTTGAGGCTCATCAATTAGCAGGTGGTCAATGCAATCTTCAGCAATGTACTTTTGATCAGGCTTAGAATAAGATAGAACATAATTACATATAAAACCAAAAATGTCTTGAATGCAATTTGGGCTTGAGTACCTGATCTTTCTAGGTTGCTTGGTCATGCTTCAGGTTCTTCCTCCAGTGGGGTCTTTGAGTTGGCACTGTCTGGAGTTGATTAGAGTCGCCAGGTGAATGATCTCAGCCTTCTTGTGTCTGCTCACTGTCCACCATTAATGATCATATCTGGAACTTGAAGTGCACTACTGGGGAAAGTCCCCAGTGGAGTCATCATTATGTTAGTACTTTGTAATTTTCCCAAGGCTGTGGAGGCAGTCACAGAGGCAACATCAAAACCACTTCGAGTCTTGGATCTATGCCTCCAAGACTCATAGAGGGATCTCTCTATCAAATATAACTTTATTTTGAATAGGTATTAGGCTAGCTAATGGGTTCAGAGTTTGGATTTTTTAATTGGTTTGGTGGAGCAGGAGAAAAAGGCCATTGGGCAATGGAGTCACAATCTGAGATTTAATAAAAAACAAATTCTACAGACAGCCTTATAGGGCAAGGTAGGCAAACCACTGGATTCTTCATAGTCTTGAGGTACGACAAAGGAGAAAAGTGTTAAGAGGTCGAATTAAAGACAGAACAATAAAGAATTATGCGTTTAACTTTCAGTGGAAAACATTGACATAGCTTTAAACTAAGAACAGGGGGCTTTTACACAAATCATGATCTTAAATCTCTTTAAAACAATGGAGAAGATAAACATATATGAAAACATAGGGAAACCCAATCAAAGAGAGAAAAACTTCACCAATGGCTTTGACACAAGAATCATGTAACCGCTGCAACTATATCATTGAATTAACGAAAATACAGAAAGCTTAGTGAGCTGTTTTACAAAACTAAATCATGGTTCCTGACTGATCCCCCTTACACATTTGATTCATTACAATATATAAACAAGACTCTCCTCGGGCGCAGGAGGTCAAATTCAACTACCTCACCCAAAAATAGCAACAAATCCCCAAAAATCTGGAACTGCCAATTTTGCCAAATCTGTTGAAAATAGCGGTACGCTCAGACATTTTTTTCTCCCAATCGGTGACACCTGGGAAAACATGAAGGAGGTTATTTTATATGAGCATGTTATGGACAAAAATCTCTTTCATTTTCTCCAAATTCGCCTTCAGCTCGCCGAAACAGGTCCCGCAATATCAGGACTGTAACAGAAAAATGAAAATTTGGAAAAATGGGGCTCGAAGATGGTTTCGATTCTCCTTGTTCATGGAACCTGTGAAAAACCTGAGAGAGGTTTTTGTTCTTCATCCTGTTATAGAGAAAAACCTCTCTCTTTTTTTAAAAATTCGTTTTATTTTTCCCGGAATCGGCTTTGGAAGATGACATGTTGAACAGGAAAAATTGGGCAACTTTAAAAAAAAAAAATAGGGAAAGGGGTTTTCTTTGGGGATAAGTGGTATTTTGGACCCCCTGAAGTGGTAAGTAGTTTTAGGGGGGGGTTTCGCTGGCTTGTGGAGCTGACAAGTGTCCGGTGGTTTTTAGGAAACAGCTTATCAGACCCCCCATGAGTTGATGGGACATGAAGGGGGGGGTCTGATATACACAGAGGAATGGGTATAAAACTTAGTATAATTTTTTTTGTTTTTTAAATTTGTTTTTGTTTTTTGTTTTTTAGTTTTCTTTTAATAAATGTGTTATATTATTATTTATATATATGTATTTTTCATATGTTTTATTTTTATTACATTTTGTATTTAATATTTGTTTTTATTGTTTATGTTTTATAATATGTTTGTTATTTAATTTTTTATTAATTCTAACTAACTTAACTACTAACTTAATCAACTAATTAATTAATTATTAATTAATTAATTAATAGCTAGTTTAACCTATTCTAACTATACTAAAATTATTAATTAATCTAATTAACTTATTTTATTACTAACATTATCAATCTATTGTTCTTTTAGCCTAAGTTTGTTTATGCAGGGATGAGTGGCGGGCAAGAAATAGTCAACGTGATCTAAAAATGAAGAAGACTTGAAAAACTTGAAAACTTATTGCAAGTGAATGTTATGTGTTTAAAGCAAAAGGATCAGTTTGCAACACATAAATTAAAGGATTACTTATGCAAATTACACATAGACAGCAGCATAATCATTGAACATAAACACATATGCACAGCAATTGATAAAGGAGTTCACCCCTCTCTTGGGCTACATCTCCTGGTCCAGCTTCCAATGGATCATTATTATTAATTGATCAAAAGTGCTCAAAAACATGTCTTACAATGCTCAAACTGACAAACCGACTGATCCAATAGCTTCCCAACGTCCCAAAACCCCTGTCTGGGCTCTTTCGGCACCTCAATCGGTCGAAAAACGAAGAAGTTGGGCCTCTTGGAAGTCTCCCTCTTCAAGCTTGTTGTCTCTGGTTCTACAATTCGCACCCCTCTTCATTGAACCTGGCTCACACGCTCATTTAAGCGTAAAAACCCATCACCGGGTGAAACCGCGCCAACGGTGCAAACCGTAGGACGGTTAAGGGCGCGCCAGCCACTAACCGCCTCGGCACCTGGGCGTATGGCCATGTGACCTCGCGCGTTGATAAAAGGTGATTAATCCGATATTGAACCGTGTAATCCCCGCGCTCCCGGTTGGTCACATGTAATGGCATATAACCGTGGTTCATAGTACTATTCCCACGCTAACGGTCGGGTGTTCAAACCATATATATGTGTGGCATGGTCGTATGTGGTAGAAAGGACCGCGGGCCAGGGCTAAGGCTCGGCCCGACCCCCGCCATAGGTTACATAAAGTGAATTCAAATATATTATAACATGTATATAAAACAAGAAATAACCCGTGGCCCAATGGTCGGGCGGTCGTGTGAAGGCGTTAGCTGTGGGGGAGGTCCGGGGGTCGAACCCCGCGGACTCCCAATTCATTTTATATATGAAACCAATGACCAAATAATGAGTGACACGTGGCACCCTCCGATTGGGCCACGTGTCCTCATACCATTTGCCAGCTATAGGACACGTGTCGCTCCTGGATTCGTCAACAATCAACCCATCAACAACTGCCACGTCATCATCATACGGTCTGTACGGCCCTGCCACGTCAGACCGTACGGACTGTACGGACAGGTACAGTCAGCATCTAAATTTTTTGCATGTTTGGCTTGGCGAACAGATCGCGATATCTTCTTCATACAATGTCCATTTGACAAAGTAAATATACTGTCGGAATCAGGAAGACGAGACGGACGCAATGGAACTGTTTTCGTCGCATTCCGAGCACTTTGAAAATTGAACAAAATTTGATCCCCTGATCACACCTCCCCATTGGGAAGCTTTTGGACCTCCAAAAGAATATCTCAGTCTATGTGAAGATGAGGGTATAGTTCCCTCACCTTCCAACCTCAATCCACTTGTCCTTGCTTGGATTTGTCCCTTTAAGACCAACTCACAAATACTCCACATTTCCTCGCTTCGAAGTTCGCATCCTCCTGTCAAGGATGGTGTCTTCCTGCAGTTCTGTTAGATACTCTGGAGAAAAATCATCTATGGAAGGAATATGAACATGCTCTCCT
>ML782915.1:729004-742694 GCA_009831015.1 Picea engelmannii
TTGAAAAACTTGAAAACTTATTGCAAGTGAATGTTATGTGTTTAAAGCAAAAGGATCAGTTTGCAACACATAAATTAAAGGATTACTTATGCAAATTACACATAGACAACAACATAATCATTGAACATAAACACATATGCACAGCAATTGATAAAGGAGTTCACCCCTCTCTTGGGCTACATCTCCTGGTCCAGCTTCCAATGGATCATTATTATTAATTTCTCAAAAGTGCTAAAAAACAATGTCTTACAATGCTCAAACTGACAAACCGACTGCTCCAATAGCTTCCCAACGTCCCAAAACCCTTGTCTGGACTCTTTCGACACCTCAATCGGTCGAAAAACGAAGAAGTTAGGCCTCCTGGAAGTCTCCCTCTTCAAGCTTGTTGTCTCTGGTTCTACAATTTGCACCCCTCTTCATTGAACCTGGCTCACACGCTCATTTAAGCGCAAAAACCCAGCACCGGGTGCAACCGCGCCAACGGTGCAAACCGTAGGACGGTTAAGGGCGCGCCAACCACTAACCGCCTCGGCACCTGGGCGTATGGCCATGTGACCTCGCGCGTTGATAAAAGGTGATTAATTCGTTATTGAACCGTGTAATCCCCGCGCTCCCGGTTGGTCACATGTAATGGCATATAACCGTGGTTCATAGTACTATTCTCGCGCTAACGGTCGGGTGTTCAAACCATATATATGTGTGGCATGGTCGTATGTGGTACAAAGGACCGCGGGCCGGGGCTAAGCCCTGGCCCGACCCTCGCCATAGGTTACATAAAGTGAATTTAAATATATTAGAACATGTATATAAAACAAGAAATAACCCGTGGCCCAATGGTCGGGCAGTCGTGCGAAGGCGCTAGCTGTGGGGGAGGTCCGGGGGTCGAACCTTGCGGACTCCCAATTCATTTTATATATGAAACCAATGACCAAATAATGAGTGACACATGGAACCCTCCGATTGGGCCACATGTCCTCATACCATTTGTCAGCTACAGGACACGTGTCACTCCTAGATTCGTCAATAATCAACCCATCAACAACTGCCACATCATCATCGTACGGTCTGTACGACCCTGCCACGTCAGACCGTACGGACAGGTACAGTGAGCATCTAAAATTTTTGCCTGTTTGGCTTGGCGAACAGATCCCGATATCTTCTTCATACAGCGTCCATTTGACAAAGTAAATATACCGCCGGAATCAGGAAGACGAGACGGACGCAATGGCACTGTTTTTGTCGCATTCAGAGCACTTTGAAAATTGAGCAAAATTTGATCCCATGATCACAACGGGACAAAAGGGCAAGGGTGAAAAGGTGGATGAAGGATGCAGTAGGGTGATGGAATGAAAAGCAAAACGGTGGATGAAGGATGCAACAGGGTGATGGAGGATCGGGCGAAAATTATGGAGGGGGGGAAATGAAACAACCGAGAGACCAGCAAGCCAAGAACTTCATCACGGGGGTGATGCCAAATAGAAACTGAAGAATTGAGTTACCTATAATTATAGGACCCCAACATAGGCTCCACCTGGGGATGGCAGCTCTTTTGGGAGGGTTCAAGGGATCATGATTGAACTTTGTATCAGGGCTCACAGAGCTTTCTGTATTTCATCAATCCAATAATACAGTCATAGCAGTTACAAGATTCATGTGTCATTTTTTGGTGGTGATGTTTTTCTTATTCACTATGATTTTTTTCCATTGTATTTCTTAAGTTATTCATACTCTGAATTATGCAAAGAAGTTCAAAGAACATAATTTGTTGAGACATACACTATGTTTCTAGCTTTGACATAATTGTCAATGTTTTCTTCTCAATGGTTAATTTCAGGATTCTTGATTGCCCTGTTATTGCTTGGTCCTCTCACCTTGCTCCTCTCAATCCAAAATCAAATTCAAAGAATCCAACAAGAGTGCCTACCTTGCCTTGTAAGGATATATGTAGAACTTGTTTTTTATTGAACTTCATGTTGTGACCCCATTACCCAATGGACCTATTTTCTCCTATTCTAGCCAATCATTTAAAAAATCCAAACTCTAAACTCATTAGCTAGCCTAATATCTATTCAAACAAATCTATATCAAATAGAGAGATCCCTCTCTGAGTCTTGGAGGGCTAGATCCAAGACTCGAAGTGGTTTTGATGTTGCCTCTGTGACTGCCTCCACAACCTTAGGCAAATTACAGAGTGCTAACATGGGGGAAGGAACAACAATGAGCATTCGATGATATGAAGCATCGCTTGTGCTCGACTCCAGTACTCTCCTTGCCCGATTTGCAGCAACCATTCGAGATTGAGACTGGTGCATCTGACTATGTTGTAGGCACAATTCTCACTCAACACGGTCATCCGGTGGCATACCATAGTGAGACACTCTCATATACTGTCCAAAAATACCCCACCTATGACAAGAAAATGTATTCCATTGTAAAAAATTATCCTCAATGGAAACATTACATTCTAGGAAAGGAGACGATCATCCACATTGATCACAAGCCTCTACAGTTCATATAGACACAGGGGAAATTGCATAATGACTACCATCAGAAGTGGTCCACCTACCTTCAGTAGTTCCATATCAACATCAAGTATAAGACATGGATCTCAAATCGTGTCATTGACTGCCTCAGTCGACCTCATGTGGCTGCACTCACCACGCTGCTCCATTCCTATGGACATGAGGCATCTGAGTGGCCCCAACTTTACCAACAAGATCCAGACTTTGCCACCACCTATCGTCTCTTAGGTACATGCGCATATGTCACCAATTTTCACATTCAGAACAAACTATTATGCAATATAGGCCATCTCTGTGTTCCTACAAGCGAGCGTGCCAAGCTGATTTGGGAAGCCCACTACAGTCGGATGGCAGGACATTTTGGGGTGGAGAAAATTGTGGTTGTTCTTCAAAAACATTTTTATTGGCCAAAACTTCGACAGGACACCAGCAAGTATATCATATCTTGCACTGTATGTGCCATTGCCAAGCTAGCCATAAAGAAGCAAGGCTTATACACCCCTCTTCCTACTCTCGAGAAGCCTTGGGAATCCATCTCAATGGATTACATGTTTGGCCTTCCATCCACCAAGCAAGGAAATGACTGTGTATTTGTGGTCGTTGATGAGTTTTCTAAGATGACCATCCTCACAGCCTGCAAGAAGAATATCACAGTGGTAGATATTGCCAAGCTCTTCTTCGAACGAGTCCGGGTCCATTTTGGGATACCACAGACCATCATCTCTAATCGAGACAACAAGTTCCTCAACACATTTTGGTCGAGTCTCTGGTCACTGTTAGACACCAAGCTCACTAAATCCACTACTTTCCACCCCCAAACAGATGAGCAAACATAGGTCGCCAATCAAATGATTGTGCACATCCTACGCATGTACAACTCTAAGCATCCATGTACATGGGATGAGAGTCTCCCCTATGTTCAACACAGTTACAATAGGGCTCTCCATAGCTCCACCGACCATAGCCCATTTCAGGTGGGACTGGGATTCCAACCCTTGGTTCCCATTGATGTTGCACTACCTCTTGCCACCACATAAAAAGACTCTTCCCATGTTCAGTCTGAGACAGACAAAGCCACAAGATTCCTTGAGCGGATTCAGCACATCCACCAACAGGTCTAGGAGATTTTGCAGAAATCCAATGCTAAGTACAAGTATCCCCATGATTAACGCATGGTGCTGCACCAGTTTCAGGTTGGTAACAAAGTTTGGTTACATTTACAGAAGGATCATCTCACAGGGCCCTATCGAAAGCTCTACCCACTTCACTATGGACCTTACAATATCACCAAGGTTGTGGGTACCAATGCTTTTGAGCTCAACACTCCACCCTTCCTTGGCCTGCACCCAATGTTCAATGTGGACCTCCTTCGGCCATATTTTCCACCATTATTGGACACCTCGGAGATCGCAAAACAACTGCAACCAACAGATCTCAACCCTAACTACATGGAACAAGCATCAACTGATCAGATAGTGGACACACAGGTCAAGGGCACTCGCCAGCAAAGGATCCAACTTTATCGGGTTGTCAAGGCATGACAGCTCCTACACCAAGGCAAGTGGCTCACCCGGGGCCAAATCCAGCAGAAGTTTCCTCACCTAATGGGGGAACTCAATGCAATGGAGACCATTACTTCCTAAGGGGGGAGGATTGATCCAGGTGGATATTGGTGGCCACCCACCTATTCTAACTGGTTCCTCCTATCCGTTTTAAGTTCAACATGTTCTTTTGTACTTATTTGTAATTGTGAGTTCTACACTTTTGGGGTTGTCTAAAGCCCTACACATCTTCCATGTGGATACATGTGGCCTCTCACCTAATCCAACTAGCTTATTTTGTATGTTTTCATGTCAACACATCTTGTTGTACTTCTAGGGTAGTTTTGGAGCCCTAAACAATCTTTTTTTGGCTCTCCACAGTCAAACTGTAGACAAAGTTAGATTTTGACGACATAATGTGTAGTTCTCTGAAAGACCTTTCCAATGGGATATCACACGCCTAAAACAGAGATCGTATGCAAAAGTTACGACCTCAGGAAGTTGAGGTACCAACTTAACCATAGGGGCCCATGTGACTTTTGGTGTTTCACCTCCTAGGGTTAGGTTTTTGGATGTCTAGGGTTTTACCATTCACGAGTAATATAAAAAAGGCCTACGGAGCCTCATTGTAATCATTCTTCTCAGACAGGTGCACGTAGAAGCCACATCTCTTCTCAAAGATAGCTACCACCATTCAAGCAAGTGTTTCAGTTATGCAGTTTTACAGTTTCAACCTATTTCATTTATTCAATAGAAGATATTATTCATTGGATATCTGTGTTATTCTTCATATCTATGTGTTTATTGTATTCAATCTGTTAATCAGTTCGTTCCGCTCCTAAATCTGGATCATTATGAAAAAATCAAGTCGACTATTGTGACAAGACAACAATTCAATCCGAGATTTGGGGGCATAACTGAGAGTTAGAAAAATCAGAGCACCCACCATTTCAAATTTTAAGAGAGAACGAGTAATTTGAGTTGTGTGGAAGCAAAGGAAGACAAGCTCGCAGGGGAATAAGGAAAGCAAATTAGCTAGCCAGAGAATTCGAGGACACCTGAAGCACAAAATCACTACATGTAGTTGTGAAACTCTAGGCAGAGAAAAAACCTTCAATCTCAAGTATTTGCTACATTTACTTCAGTCTTTATATATTTTTGACTCATGGTCATTTGCTAGAAGGTTTTATGGTTCTGGAACAACAAGAAATTGTATCTTGTAGAAACCCATATTTTTCACAGTCACAGTCATGTAGAGCTCTGTTAAATTTTTTTTGGATCCAACTCCCCATGTGTTTAATCCTCCCTAGTGTTGTCAAATGCTTATGTTTACATACCTATGGTCGAACCCTCAGAACCCTAGTTTTCTTGAGAATTTTCGAAAACACATCTTGTAGAATTCTTATTTAAATAGTTCCCATAGAAATCCATTTCTATAGGCTATGTTTCTACAAGAACAGTTGCAGAGAAATGTACCAACCTGAAAATTGTCAAGAAAATCCTCATTTTTCCTATGTCATTCGAAACAAAACCCTTGTTGATTTTTTTTTATCACCATATTTGCCTAAAATCCAACTCAATTTGTCATCCTCTCCAAGGAACAAATCAACTTGAACATTCTACAGGAAACCGATAACCATCATTTCTCTCTTCTCAAAAACTTAACTCATCATCCTTGACAACAACCATGGGAGCTGGATTCAAAAGGAGAGAACCAACAGATCCTTCCAGGGTTTATGCTAACCCTGAGATAGTAGAAAATTTTCAGAAATGTGATTGGTTGGACTAATTCGAAAGACTCATAGTGTTTGATGATGAGGTATCCATGGAGTTTGCTCAGAATTTCTAGAACATACAAGAACATGAGTATGTGACCACAATAAGGGGGCTAACAATTAGGATCAATGAATCCTCTAAAAAAAAAAAAATCTAGTCTACCCTTAGGCATCCCTTGGGATAAATAAGAGAGGCAAGAAGCCATCAATGCCAAGAAGGCATTCTTCCTCCCAAATGAGAAACTTGATGAGGATAAAAATGGCATCAAAAGGGAAAACCTTCTTCACCCATGGCCAAAGGTAGCTTATCATATCATTCAAATAGATCACATGTGAGGGAAGGATGAGTGTAGTTTATGCTTACCATTTCAGATTGTTGCACTAACCGAGGCACCTTCCAAATCAGGAACCCTACCAGAACCAGAATATCCCTTACTTCCTTCTTCAATCACTAAAAGAGATGAGCCTAAAAGTACAGAGAGGAAAACAAGAATTCTTGGCACATCATAAACTTATCAAGCGGATAGTTTCAGATGGCCTTAGGAGTTTGAAGCACATAATTCTATGGGAAGATTTCATAAACATGGACAGACAAGCATTTGAAGAAGTGCAGGCATCAATGAGTGAGGAAGAGAAGAAAAAGGGAGAAGAACCTAATAGAATCACTAGGCCTAAGAAGTCAAGAAAACAAAAGCAAAAGAAAAAGCAGAAGTTGGATGAAAAATATAAGGAAGTGGTTGATGCCTTGACTAATTTAGGAACCCCCACTGTCAGTCCCTTGAAAATCACTAGTGCAGAATGGGTACAACCCAGAAGAAAGAGGTTCAACAGAATCAGGAATCAAAAGAAGGAAATCCCAGTGTTAACCACTGCACTCACCATCACATCCCAAGTGGAAGAGGTTAAGGAGTCTCCTAGTCCATAACAACAAAAATAAACAAAAGGGAAGGAGCCTCAAGAGGAGACAATAATGAAAGAAGAAAGACCAATGGAAGGAACCTCTAAAACAAAAACCCGTGTGGAAAAACTTCTTTATGCAACCTTGTTAAAACTAGAATAGGCCAAAGTTAATGCCATCAAGTGGAAAATAGTGGCATAAGATAATAAAGCAAAGCTGAAAGATGAGGTTGCTCAAGAGTTGGAGCAACAACTCCAACTTATGCAAGAAAAGTTCCAAATTATGACTATGCAGAAAGTAGAATACAACCAGAAGCTACAGTAGCGATTGAGTAAGGCAATAAGAGATCTGCATGAGAAGAGTGAAAAAGTGGAGATTATGGAAGAAATAATCAAAACAATAGCTAAAGTATCTAAAGAGATGTTGGAATGCATACCACCAACCAGAACATACACATTGTTCCTAAAAGAACAGTGGCACAAAAATCAGATTACACACTTGGCTAAGTTTGTAAAATTCAAACTTGATAGCCCCAAAGATTTCCTAGATGCATATTAGGGTTATAATATGGAGGAAAGAGCTAAACTATGTGAATTCTACCTGCATAATTTCATATTTCCACACCCCTACAATTGGAATCCTAGTCCATATGTTGGGGATGTCAAATTGACGGCCTTTGCATCATGTCTAAGGCATGAGGAAATGAGGGCAAAATAATTCAAAAAGTATAAGGAAGAAGAACAACAAACACCCCTATGGATTAAAGCAGAGGTTTCCATGCCTAAAGATGTCATAAACAATTATCAGAGTCTCTCTTTGGATAAGGATGTAGCTCCAGGATGGATGGCCAAATAAAGGGAAGCAATAGCCCATCTTGATGACTCACTCAGGTTATTGGGAGAGGAAGCAACAAAGGATTGCCACAGAAGGTGGCACTCTTTGCCTCATGATTTGCAGATTAGCGAACCTCATTCTCCTAATACCTTGAAGCTTGCCCTCCTAAGGACACCCCGATACAAAGAAACTTTGAGTAAAATGAAGACTAAATGGATTGGGCTAAGGATGAGCCCTCCACTTCTTCTCCCTGTATCACCTATGACTAATCTCAATTCAAAAAAAGAAGAAGAAGAAGAATGGGGCAACATTGTGAAGGATAAAGGATACCATGATCAGAAAATCCATCACCAAATATGTGGCCTAGAATATGAGACATGAATTTAGTAGGCAACAACATGGTGGTGAGAGACAACAATTTGTTGAGCAGCAACAAGGCATTGAGCAACAACAAGGCATTGAGCAACAACAAGGTGATGAACTCTAGGAAAATATTGAACAACAACATCTTAGTAAGCAACAACAGGGTACACAACAACAACAACAATAGTAAGAACATAAAGACAATTTTTGGTTGCACAAAGTGTGTGCAAAAGTTCAACTCGGGGGTGATGATGAACCTCATTATTGTTAATTCTAAAGGCTCATTTTTGTTACATTTTTCCACCATAAAATGACTTAATGTTTGCTTTTGACCATATTTAATAGTCAGTCATGGGTATTTTGCATGTTGTTTAATGAGTGTATGATTGAGGTGGATTTTTGTGTATAATATGTCTTTTTTTGCACTAATGTTTTTGTCAAAAGACATATATTCCACCAACTAGGTCAAACTGCAGGAATCAAGGGTGTTACCACCCTAGAATCAAGGGATTTTGTCTCCTCGAATGAGCTGCTAGCCAAAGATCAAGGGAAATTGTCCCTAGCTACCTCTAAGAGCGCTCCTTGTGCATTAATGACCACTTTTGATCAACAACAGTTCAAATATACATATGTAAAGGGTTGATATCCCTCATTTACTCATTTCTCTCCTTGATTTAGGAAGGGAGGCCGAAATCTCTAGCTATATAGAGGCCTCTAGTCCAGGAGAGAGGGATATAGAGAACTTTGGAGAAGTATTGTGTGGAGGTTTTGTGAAGACTTGTACTGAGAACTCAAAGATTTCCCGCTCTTGATGTATTACTGATATTTATAAAATAAAGATGGTTTTGCCTTCAATCTACTAAAGTTTCTTTTAGGCTCCTTGTGCTTCTTGGGTAGGGCCCATCCAAGAGGGCTCAAGGACCCTGTTACCATTTATGTAGTTTTCATGAATATTAGTTAGTGCTTAGATAATATTTCATTCTCTCTTAAAGTTTGATATAGTTTTGCATGATAAATTTTAGTTTTTGTTAAGGTTATGACTAACTGGCCAGTTGTAGCAACATCCTGTAGAAATGTTCAATAACCTTTTGTAGCACTTTTAAGTGCCTCCCAAGGCTAAGAACCTTAGTTTCACTTCATTTATTTATAGTCTAGCTTTGTCCATGCTTTTAAAGACTTGCACTACCTTTTTAGACTTCATTTTGCTTCCTGTAGGAGTTCCCTGTAGAAACCGTACAATTCTTGTAGAACTGCAGAGTTCCTGTAGAAATCTCCTATAGGTTTGTTTTAGCTTCATATCTTGATTTAGTTTAATCTTATTTTTCATAAAAACACAAGTAGACAATAAAAAGACAATTGGATTGTTATTAATCAAATGGTTAGACCATTAGCTTTCTTCATTCATGCATTAGTGTAGCTTTATTTCTATTACAACTTTCTGTCATAACTTAGATTGAATTTATCTTTTTACTTCGGTTTAATCTTCTTGATTCAATATTCTTTAATGTAGTTAGAATAATTTCTTTTCATGCAATCTAGATTAGTTGTACTTTCATATTGGTGTGTTTCCTTCAAGCAATTAGTTTAGAGTTGTTTTCTGTCACTTGATTTCCCTGCACATTTTCAGCCTTTGATCAGTCTCAACCGTTTGCTATCGACAATTGCATACTGCACATATAGTGCATAACACCTCTTAAGTTTGTATGAACTCCGGGTTGACAAGTAAAGTAGGAAACCAAGGGTATAGTAAATCATTATTTCTATTCCTGGGACTATCGAGTTCACAATTTTTTTTGTTATTATTTTAATGGCGGGGTAAGGTGGAGGGGGAGACACATGGGCCTCATGCAAGGCCTCGTGCTTGTTGTGGGATGAGTGTTACATTTTTATTTTATTTTATGTTTTTTTAATATATTTTTATTTAATTTTAATTTAATTTTTATGTTATTATTGTTTCTATCATTATTTTGTTGTATATATATATGTGTGTGTGTGTGTGTGTGTTTATTTTTATTTTTTAGTTAGTAATAATAATAATAGCTTTAAAAAAATATTGGAAAAAGGGTTAAATAAATATAATGATTTTTTGATATTGTTTTATAATGTTTGAAATATATATGTGTGTGTTTTAAAATGTTTAAAAATGGTTACATTGTGTCATATAAAGAGGGCCTAATGGTTAAGAACACGTGTTTCGTCCTAAGAGGTCACAAGTTCAAATCCAGAGGGGGGTAGGGTATGTATACCTTCGTAGACTTTACCAGTCAAATCACTGAGCGGAGGGGGTCTCAAACACCAATTTGGTGTTTGGATTGGCTTGGCTTGGCTATGACCTTAAAAATAGATTATTATTATAATGTTCTTTTTAAGAGTTAATTTTTAATTGTTATTTTTGTAAAAATATAATAATAAATAAAATTTTAATTTTTTTATAAAAGAGTATTAGGAAAGTGTATGCATTGATGGGTCCTAATGCACTACTGACGCAACTAACAAAGTGAAGGAGACAATATAGTACTTAGAGGAATAATTGAGTTATATATGTTTATTTAACCCCCCTTGACCTATAGCCACTTTTCCTTAAGTGATATGCTCGTTACAAGCGAATGAAAACGAAACTTACACCTACACATACATGTGTGTGTGCTCGCATATAGATAGAACTTAGCAATGTGCCTTAACCCTTACTAATGAACCCTAGCTTGTGATGTAGGATTATAGGATTTGAGAATCAGTATGGTTAGGACGCGTGGAAATCAGGGCCGAGGAACACCATCGCAAGGGCCATCAATGTCGGTGCTATCGCCACCATTGCCTGAGCTAGATCTCATCTTGCGCTCTTTGGAGGATATAAATGATACACTAAAAGGATTCCCAAAAGTGGATGTGGAAGTGGATACCCTACCATTTGGGGAGGGTAACCCATAAGGGTTAAGAAACTCATAGTGAGGATCTCTTCTTGAGGACAATATAAGGGAACTTTAGAAAATCAAGCTCTCAATGTTTTTTGGGAAGCATGCAGGGGAATGTGTTGATGCATGGTGGAGAAGAAATTTGGGATATCAAAGGGGATCAAATAGGGGGCATATGACTTGCCATTCCACAGTAGTTGATATTTGTGGGGAATGCCCCTCGGACCCTCTCCAGGGGAGGAAATTCTAGTCCACCTCCTTGTGGTAGTAGAGTTGCACCTAGAGTTGTTGTAGCAAGTGTTACAATGGCATCGAGTGTAACATCTCTTGCATCATTAAGGACTCATGTGAGTCAAAGGCATTCACGAGCAATTTTTAACAAGGGTAGGGGTTCCTGGGGAAGGAACTCATCTCAAGTATCCATAGAACAACATTAATATTTTGCCCCACATTGCTAATTACTGGGGTTGCAGGGGCCCTCACTACCACCATGACTTCCCAAAGCCACAATCTGGCACCATGCATATAGAAGGGAAGGTCTCGATGGGGAAGGAAGGGAATAACCACCAAATCTATGCAACAATTAATAGTCATTAGATCAAACATCAATCCATTGTGGTGGAGTCATCAAATAAAATAAACAATGTAAAAATTATAATCTTGTTTGATCCTAATGCAATAGATAATTTTATTTCACCATATGCATTAGAAAAATGTGGGTTAGTAGTCTATGAGCATGAAGATTTTAAACATGTGGAGATGGCTTCTGGTGATCCAGAATCGGATCCAGAAGCCTGACAGGGCTTAAAAATGCTCAAAAATGAAAGTGCTTGGAATCCGACGAAACCAACGCCATTACGTTCGTCTCATCTTCCTGATTCCGGCGATATATTTACTTCGTCAAACGGGCTCCGTATGAGCAAGATATCACGTTCTGTCCGAAAAGGCAAACATGCAAAAAAAGGGGATGACTGTACAGTCTGTACAGTGCCATGTGGCATGCTGACTGTACAGGCCGTACGGTCCATATAGATGATGTGGAAGCTCTAGGAGGTGACATGTGGAAGGCTGATGTGGCGTACGAGCAGACAGCTGGACCAATCCAGGGGTGACACGTGTCACCACTGTAAGGGTGACACGTGGCACGGGATGACATCAACGACTGACAGAGCAGTGACTGGACAGGGTACGTGGCAGGTGACGTGGACGAATCAGTGATCGACATTTGGCAGCTTTCGGTTGGTTGTTGATTTGCCACGTGGCCCAATCATGGGATGCCACGTGGCACCCTGTGGTTGGTTGTTGTGGCTTTGTATAAAATTTATATGGCTCGGCCGGGGTCGAACCCACGACCTCCTCTCCGGGTAACGGACAGGCAGGATCGGGCTAACCGCCCGGCCCACGGGTAGTTCTTGTTATGTATACGGTGCAAATATTATTTGAATTTGATCAATGGTTTTGTCGGCGGGGGAAAGGGCTGGGGCTTAGCCCCAGCCCTCAGCACAAACACTCGACCGTGACCGCCCATATAACCAGGAGCGCGGGGATTGAACTTGTGGGTGTACGCGGATGGGGACCAGCCCACGGATCCCGGGCAGATCCCATATGACCAGGGCTATCCCGACCAAAAGGGCGCAGGTAAATGGTTAGACCAACGGTCCTATGCACATGCCACCGAACCAGGAGCCAGGGATAGGGGGCCAGCGCATAAAGGATAAGCGCTTGGCCACATGGCACAGTATTGGTGACCAGGAGCGCGCGCCTATTGGGGGCTGCGCCTAATTTTGAACAAAAGTGGGTCTTTTGCTAATGTTTGGAATTTTATTTGATATTTTGCCTGATATTAGTGGATTTTCTCCATTTTGGGAGATATTGGGCATTGTTGGAGCCCAAATCTTGGGAGGAAGTTGGGGATAGATAACCAACTTCAGATCTATATAAACCAGGCCTTTTTGAGGCCATGGAGGACAGTCAAGGACAGTAAAAAGCAGAGTTATGCTGAATGGAAGCCAAGCCAAAGCCATTTTTATGCAGGGAAGCTATTGAGGAGCAGACGTTGTTGGGCCATTTCTAAGAGCTCCAAACGTTCGTTTTGCGTGTCGTTTTCTTTGCAAAGTTCTAGAGATCTGGAAGAACATGACCAGATTAGTATTGTAGCCAATTGGCACTGTTGCGATGTACTTTTGAGCTTTTGAACAGAAATAAAGAAGTCTCCCCCACAGAGACAAAGGCCCGGAGACGTAGGCAAAGTTGTGTCGAACTCCGTTATCAATCTGCGTGTTATGGTTTGTTGTCTATTATTTCATTTCAGATCTGCACATGTGTATATGGCTGTCATAATTCCTCTTCTTTCCTCATTCTTTCATTAAGTTTCTCAAATGGTTAATTAACGCATGCAAAATTAAAACTCAACCATAGTCATTAAAAGATCCGACAGATCAAGTGGTATCAGAGCTAGTTGATGTTTGGATTTGAGTTTTGCATGTCAACCAGGGAAAATCTATAGCGTGGTGAAGGCGAGCTTGTTGCAGAGAATCCATTAATTGGATTGAGAAAGAGAGCTTCTCACAACGAGAATATGGCATCGGAAGAAGGGATTTCTCAAGATGAGAAAGAATTCCGGAAAACATTCCTTGCTATGTCGGAGATGGTGAAAGTTTTGTACGAGGATTACCTGGAACGAAAGAGATCAATTTTGGGTGAATCTTCAAAGGGAAAAAGTGAAGAGGAAGAGGACCATCCTCATATTCCTCCTTCACCTCCATCAACACCTCCTTCTTCTCCTTCTTCTTCAAGTTCAAGTTCTAAATCTAATGAGAAGAAAAATGTTCATAAGAATAAACAT
>ML782916.1:3493-36098 GCA_009831015.1 Picea engelmannii
GACATATACATTTCATCTTCCAAAAGAGATCCATATATGATTCGTACATAGCCATACAAAATCAATCTAGACAAAACCTAACATAACTAGAATCGTCTTTAACCTCCAAGAAAACATAATTCTATATCTACCCCAAGACTTATCAACCAAACATCAAAACATAGACAATTGAGCAGCTTCTAGTAGAGCATTGTCCTTGTATTCACATTCCCACAAGGAGCCTTGTAGCATGATGGCTTATTTTGACAACATATCCTATTTTTTTATTAAAATCCATGTAGATATGGAAAAATGAGGCCTCCTCGAACACAGATTTTTTCTCCAAGCATAGTGCCATGATTGGATTCAAGAAAAAATATGTAATTTTAAATTTTCCATCATCCCAATCCATCAACAACTTAAAATCTCCAAGAACTTGCAAACACCTAATATTTTTTTCAACTGCCACTTTCATCAACATCTAGAGGGTGTAGAATTTAACCATGCTATTTGCTCCCAATCCTGCTCCATATTTTAAGGAGAAGAAGTGGTAATGATCTAAAAAGAGTATGACTCCATCCCCACACATTTTTGGAGAGCCTTGATAAGCTCCATCAAATAAGTCCCAAGGCTTTGTGAAATCAATATGGGGCTCATGCAATACCCTTTGGGATTTAATATTAATATTAATATCAAAATTGATGCCCAAAATAATTTTTATTTTTTTTCTAAATAAATTTTGGTCGTCACATATCCGATGACAACTTTTATTGATGCGACGGTTTTTCTATATAAACATCGAAAAGTTGTCGTTGAATCAGCGACGACAACTTTTATCGATGTGACGGTTTTGCTATGTAAACATCAAAAAGTTGTCGTTGAATAGGCGGCGACAACTTTTATCGATGTGATGGTTTTGCTATATAAACATCGAATAGTTGTCGTCGAATAGACGACGACAACTTCTTTTGATGCGTCGGTTTAACTACATAAACACCAAAAAGTTGTCGTCGAATAGGCGACGCCAACTTCTATTGATGCATTGGTTTAGCTACATAAACAACAAAAAGTTGTCATCGAATAGACGATGACAACTTCTAATGATGCGTCGGTTTAACTATAAAAGTTGTTGTCGGAATTTAGATGAAAATTTGGTTTAATATTGTTTGCCTATATCGTCGCGTATGTGACGTTTGATCAAGTTCGTCGGAAATGCCACGTCACCTAAACCGATGTTTCAGAGACTCCAAATTCGTCGCCATATCAAGGACATAACGTCGCATAAGCGTCGAAACAACCATCGCAAAATGGGCCAAATATGCTAGTGTTGGCATCCATGACCATATTCTCGTCTCTTGTGTTCCTCCTCCTATTTGGCTCGGTCGCAGCTAGATCATCCAAGTCGAAGCTATGCGGATGTTTGATCTCCCAGTGCCATCCTTGGAGAGTGAACGTGGAGAGTGGTAACATAAGATATTGGGATGTCATCCCATCAAAATGCGTCAGCTATAGGAATAAATATATGACGAGACAAGGTCATATATATGGCAGCCAAGATTTCGATTCAAAAACATTTTAAGTGTGGGTATTAGAGATGACAACACCTTCACTTTCATCGTCTCTGCTATTTTATTATTGTTTATTAGCTCGAGGCTTCAAAAAATATTCCTTCTAACTGGCTGAGATGAATCCCAACAGAATGGAACTGTCCATAATCTATTTCGTTCCAGCTACAAGGGTTGGGTTGGTCTGATATTGAGGGGGGTGAACAAATAGAGAAGCCCGACGGGTGCGTACAAGCCAGAAAAGAGGAAAAAATTATGGTGAAATCTTCCTTGGTCAAGAGAAGTGTGTTATCATGATCCTTCATAGTTTGGGATGATGGATTGCAAGTCCATGGCCACATCAATGATATCAAATTTGAATAAGTTGAATGAGGAAGCTTCATACTCAAATTTGGTTGATCCTATGATGTACAAGCTAGTATATCCTTGATATTTATTGTTTGTTGGTGTATTAAATATTTGACTATGTATAGTTTGACCTAGTCAGACATAAATAACTATATGAAAATAACTCTGTAAAAGTTTGAAAATCTATTTAAAGATGAGTGACCCTGATGAAGATGGCGAGTTGATTCTCTGAAAATTGCAAGAAATTTGTGAGAAGAAATTTCATGGAAAGAGGCATTCCCAAAGAGGGAGGTGGTAATACATCCAGAGGGAGAAGTAATTGAGTTACCTCCAGAGAAGGAGGAAGAGCTATCTTTAGTTTCAGAGGGAGAATTGACAGAGGAGGAGTCACCTCCATCTCCAAAGGGGGTAGTTGTTGAGCCACTCTCAGTTCCAGTTAGAGTAGCTACAGAGGAAGCAACTGCATAGAGAGAGTGGAGGAGCCAATTCCACATAGAGCATCCCCAGAGGAGGGAAGTTGCTGACAGAGTAGAGAAGTTACTCTTAGTCTCGATGTTTAACATTTACAAAGTCCCAAAAGAAGCAGTTGATGTTCCCAGAGATATTGCAATATGTTAGAAGAGATCGTCAGACTTTGCAGGACGAAGAAGGACATGCAACTCCTTGTGGTACCTTCTGAGAGAGAAAGGGACCTCAGAGATATCTGTGCTATGCCGCAACTATGAGCCACATCATTGATTTTGAGCCTTCATGTTATGAGGAGGCATTTAGTATGGAGAGATTCCATGATGGAGGAGTATCAATCCATCATGAAGAATGATGTGTGGTATATTGTTTCGAGACCTGAAAGGAAGTTTGTAGTGACTTCCAAATGGATCTATAAGATTAAACATACAACTGACGGAAGCATCGAGAAGCACAAAGCAAGTTTTTTTTCTAGAGGATTCTCTCAGGTGGAGGGAATATATTATGAGGAGACATTTGTTCCTGTTGCTCGATACACTTCTATTCAAATGATTATTGCCCTCGCAACATCCATGGGTTGGAAACTACATCAGATGGATGTGAAGGAAACCTTTCTCAATGGAGAGATTGGGGAAGAAATATACATCGAGCAACTAGATGGTTTCACCATACATGAGAAGGAGTCTCATGTGTGTAGATTGAAGAAGGTCATGTATGGACTCAAGTAGGCACCTCGAGCTTGGTATGCGAGGATTGATGGACACTTGATCAGTTTGGGCTTCAAAAAAAGTGTTGTTGATCCCAACCTGTACTACATAACTGTTAATGGTGAGGCTATGATTTTGGTCATGTACGTTGATGATTTATTCCTCATAGGTACATAGAGATTTATTATTGAATGCAAGTATGCATTGGCCTTTGAGTTCGAGATGAAGGACCTTGGTATGATTCACTACTTCTTGGGAATAGAAGTGTGGCAGAGAACTGATGAGATCTTCTAGAGTCAGGGGAAGTACATAGTTGAGAAATTGAAGAAGTTTGAGTTATTAAACTTGAAACGCATGGCTACAACTATGGTGATGAATATGAAGAAACTATGTGTGTCTTCTTCCGATTCCGACGAGATTGATCCAGCCCCGTACAGACAACTAATTGGATCATTGATGTATTTGGTTAACACTAGACCAGATATTTGCTATGCAGTGAGTGCACTTAGCCAATTTATGAGCCAACTGAGATAGACACACTAGATTGTTGTGAAGCATGTGTTGAGATACTTGCGAGGCACAGTTCGACATGGTCTGAGATATACTTCCAGTATTGATATAATATGGTAGGAAAATATTGACTCTGATTGGGCAAGGAGCGCAGTGGACAGAAAGAGGACCTTCAAGTGTTGCTTAACTTTGGAATCTTTCATGGTTTCCTGGTGTAGTAGGAAATGAACTTTTGTGGCATTGAGCACAACATAAGCATAATACATTACATTAAGTATGATAGTCCATGAAGCAGTGTGGCTTCACAAGCTCCTTGCAGATCTATTCGAACATGTGATGGATTCCACCATTATTCATTATGGTAACCAAAGTTGTGTGAAGATCTCTGATAATCCGGTGTTTCATGACAAATCAAACCACATTGAGATCAAGTACCATTTCATCAAGACATGGTGTAGAGGAAGGAAGCATTGGTGCAGTACCTTCCTACAGATGACCAGGTTGCTGATGTTCTTACCAAACCAGGATGAAGTTTAAGTACTTTTGTGACAGACTTGGCATGGCAGAGAATGCCTCCCTCGCTGAGAGGGAGTGCTGATGTTTGTAGATTTCTAAGACATTCTCTAGATCGTACTCCTATGTGACTAAGTTGATTTGAGCTGTGATGACACTTATCTGAGAAGGGATAAGTGGGGCACCTATCTGAGAAGGGATAAGTATGGTTGGGATTATAACCCAACGTCCCATGTGGAGAGCACATGAGGACATGTCAAGGGAGTTGACCCTTGACGTCATACACTATGGGAGTTGAACCTAGTGTTTCTAGAGGGTGTAGCCTCTAGAAGTCCACATGGAGTGCCATGTGTGACAAACTTTCTCCAGATTGTACTCCTATGCGAATTGATTTGAGTTAATTTGTGAGGACACTTATCTGAGAAGGGATACGTGGAACACTTATTCGAGAAGGAATAGGTGCATTTGGGATTATAGCCCATCATCCCATGTTCAGAGAACATGAGTACATTTCAAGGGAGTTGACCCTTGATGTCTCACACTATGGGGAGTTGACCCTAAGTGTTCCTAGAGGGAGTAGCCTCTAGAAGTCCACATGGGAGTGCCATGTGTGAAAAATCTTTAACTACTATGGTGGTTTTGTACCACTGGCGAAGACTGCGTGTCTCTGGACAATAGTTGTGTACTACTATGGAAAGATACCTCCCTATCTAATAGGGAGTGTTGATGTTTCATCATCGGACATAACTTCTCCTACATTGAGCTGCAGACCAAGGGAGATAGGATACATTTAACACAAAGGTGCACTTGTGATAAATGGGCCTAGATGTAGTCATTCCTTGATCATGACAAGGAATAATATGGACTCGAGGTGCTTGAAGAGATTTCCACGTGTCGGTTAACATCAAGCTGACATTCACTCATAGGTGTGTGCCTGTGGTGAAATATCTTGGTGTAGTCTTTATCCTAGTCATGGTGATTTGAGAAGGAATGATAAAGACTCAACATGTTATATGCTTTTACATGCAGACCCAAAGTGAGCCTAATCTCAGAGAGAGTTAATTGGCTCAGAGGGAGAGTGACAAAAGGAGTTTCTTCTCGGTTCAGGTGGGAGAGAGATGTATCCCAAGACTAAAATACAAGTGTCATGAGTCTAGGGAGAAGTTTGTATACTTCAAAGACAAGAGTGGCATGTTGTATAATGTATCCCTCGTTGAGAGGGAGTGTTGATGTTTGGACAACATTGGGAAGACATTCTCTAAAGATAATAATTAATAATATAATTATTATTGATTATTATATATATTATATAATAAGTAAATGATAATAACAAATAATTATTGATTATTCAAGGGACACATCCTTTCATGGATGGTCACCTTATGTTCCCTTTATATGGAACACTCATTATTGTAATAATATATTGAATATCGATCATATCTCATATGAATAACAACAACATGAAGGTGTTAAAGAGTTCCTTGGGTTAGGGTGCACTTTTCTAGATGGCTTTGAGGCTGAAAATCTTCTTCCATAAAAATCCGTAATTTTCATTTACGACAACAGTGAAGTTTTTCCTTTTTCTTGTGAAGAATGCTTGTGCAATGGGTTCTTTCAAGACCTATGCTTTGATACCATGTTGATTTTTCATAAGCTAGGTTAAGCATGCATTTCATTTAATTTCATCATGTCTTAACCATAAACAAGAATGTTGCAGCAACCAAGATCACAAGAAGAAACACCATGCACAAGAACACAAGATATATCCTGGGAAACCCTTCTCAAACAACAGAGAAAAACCCAATCAAATCCTTTTCTATATTCTTCAAGAGAAATACCTTTCACCACCAAGAATGAATTAGCACACAAGAGGGTACTTAAACCCTAGAAACCCTAGTGCCCAAGAGAGGTGCGCCACTTTTCCAAGTAGAAGTGTTTGCTGAAATTTCCAAACTCACAAGTGTGTGTGTGTCTGCAATGCAAGATTTCCTCTTACTTATATTAGACTTGTTCTATTAACTAAAGTGTCTATTGGCACAATTGGGCCGACCTCACTTAGATATATTATTTATCTATTATTATAATAATTAATATTAATATTACTATTACTATTAATTATCTTTTAAAGTTTATATTTAGACACAAAAGGTAGGGCTGACCTGTACCTTTTACACAATAACTAGGGTTACAAGTAGGTCTGACTCTTGAACAATATATAGCAAAGGATCTGATACACCCACTAGTTCTCATCCACTAGGGGCACATCCATAGGGATTCCATGGACCTGATTCACTGCATTACACAAATGAACCAGGTATTCACACGTTCACATGTGCTCGTCCACTGGAACATCCACTCTACAGATCTACTTTCCCACTGCCACCTACATGAGGATCATCTGGAGTCTTCTCGTCAACTTTGCTGCTACTCAGAGGAGGCCATCACATCATCTTTATTTATGTTCTATGATGATGTGCCCAACACTTTTGGGATTTCCCGCATTCACATTGTGCTCAGCCATAGGCACGTCCTAACTCAACAGATCGATCTTACATTGGATAATCATCTGGATTTCTTATCACTCACGTCATGGATGAGTCCATCTTTACGTTTCTGACTCTGTCCCGGATAGGAACCACGAACCCTTCATAGGGGCTTTCTCTCAGGTTTGTAAGCTGAGAGAAAGACTTCACATAGCTGCTATGTTCCACATCTCACAGGTTTGTAAGCTGGAGGATGTCTCCCATAGCTGCATTCATCCATAGTACTAGGGGTCAACTTGGTTCCCACAAGTCTAAATAACTCCTACCATAAATTTCTCATGAATCTGCTATCCCTGTCACTCACAATATTTTTGGGTAAGACATGCAATCTGAAAACTTCTTTAAAGAAGAATTATGCTACCTGAGATGCGCTATACACCATGAATATGGAAAAGAAATGTGAAAACTTGGTGAACCGATCCAAAAATACAAAAAATCCATCTTTGCCTTGCACTTTAGGAAAATATGTGATGAAATCATGGACATGCTTTCCCATTTATATGTTGGAATGGGAAGTGGCTGCAACAAACCTGCTGGATGGGTATGCTCAACTTTGTTTTGCTGACAAGTTGTGCATTCTCTAACATAACACATAGCATCCTCCTTGAGGCCCTTCCACACAAACCTCTCTCTAATCTACCTATAATCCTTGAGGAACCCTTGGTGTCCTACTAGTGGTGAATCATGGAATTCCCTTAACACCCTTTCCTTGGATTTAGATTCTGGTGCCACATAAATCCTTCCCTTATAGTAGATATGGTCATCCAAAATTCGAAACCACTCATTCCAAATTTTCCCATCCATTAATTCACATGAAAACTTGTTTTTGGAGTACTCCATCAAAAGGTGTGATTTCCATTCAACTAATATTTCTAACAAGGTGTAAGCTAAAGGCCGCCTACACAAGGCATCTACTACAACATTATTCTTCCCTTTAACAAACTCTATGTCAAAATCATACGCCTAGATTTCGCTCACCCATTTCTATTGCCTTTCATTGAGGTATTTTTGCTCCAAAAAGTATTTGAGGTTGTTGTGATCTGTTTTGACTATAAACTTGGCTCCAATCAAGTATTGTCTGAAATTAGATAGTGCATGCATGATAGCTAACATCTCCTTATCATATATAGTTTACAATAACTTTGACCCTCTTAGTTTTCTTCTCTCAAAATAAATATGATGCTTGTTATGCATGCGTACAACCCCAATTTCTTCCCATGACGTGTCACACTCTGGTATAAATGGATAAGAGAAATATGGTAATGCTAGGACTAGAAAAGTGCTCATAACCTTCTTCATTTTATCAAAAAAATATTGGGTTGTTTCAGTCCACTTAAACACACCCTTCCTAGTTAGATTAGTCAAGGGCACACAAAGCTATGAAAAACCTTTAACGAATCTCCTATAGTAGGTGAAAATGACAAGAAATCCCTGTAGCTCTGTGATGTTCCTATGTGTTGGCCAATCCAAGATGGTTTGTATTTTTTCTTGATGAACTTGTACCCCCTTTGCTCCAATATTATGTCCCAAGTATAATACTTCTATCATTCCAAACTCACATTTATATTTTTTGGCATACAAATATTGTTCCTCTGTGATGCTCAATATGTTATCCAGATGCTTGAGGACTCCTCTCATCCTGAAAGTGTTGAATTTTTGTACCCCACTGATTGTCTCTTCTTCTTCTTCTTACCCATACGTGGGATCCTCTTTTGTTTGGGTCACTTATATATTTTGAATATTCCCCACATCATCTTTCTCCTCACTGTCATAAAGAACCTCAATGTAGTGGATCTTGCCTTTCCCCATGCATATATTCCCCGATTCCAATGGTTCTTTACAAGTATAGCATACTTTTTTTCTTCTCAACTTCCTTCTGGTAGCTTCATCCAATTTCCCCTTACCTTTGTCTACAATCCTTTGATCCTTTACCCTTGGAGAAATTGGTGGCCTTGGAATGAATTTGTTTTTAGAAGCCGCCCCTTCCAAGTATTTAGTCCTCCAAATAACATCATGAAGTGTATTAGGCTTAAAATCCTTGACCCATTCACGTAATGGTTCTGTCAACCCTTCTGAAAAGAGCATCATCAATCTGCATTCTAACACATATGCAACCATGACTTCTAGCCTATGAAATTCTTCAATGAATGCTTCAATTGTGCTTATTTGTTTAAGTTGGGTGAGATCAAAGAAATGAAGTTCTGGATCCCCTTGATCAAACCTATCTATGAGCATTTGTGTGAAATATGTATAAGAAGTAATGTGTGCATGTCCCAAATTAGTCATCCCATAGTACCACCACTCATGGGCCTTGCCTTCCAAGTATAGGGTGGAAAATTTGATGGCATCCATCTCCATCATGGGTTTTAACTACAAATAATCATCCAATTTTTGTACATGTTCCTTTGTAGAAGATTTGGCTGATCCATCAAAGGTGGGAATATCCATTTTTCCTACCTTGCACCCCATATCATTATTACCCCTATGAAAATCTCTAGGCATGCCACTTTATTTATTCCCACAATACTCTCCCTATTATGTAGCATCTGCATGAGAAGATGTGCAATCCTGTCATTCCCTACTTCCAATGTGGTAACCAAGCGCTTTTGTCCCTGTTCTATAGTTGTCAAGGCTATTTTGAGATCATCCTATCCATTTGATAAGCGCTCCTATGTCTCATCCAAATGGTGATGCATGATAAACTATGTCTTGTCAATGGGGCATTGTAGTTCATGTGTTATTCTTTCCAATTCAATTGGCACCTCCTTATCAATACCATCTATTGTTTCCTCTCTTTCCCCCATCTATGTTTTTGGTTCCTTATCCCCTTTGTCCTTATTTATCTTGTTGTAACCTCTCATTGGCGAATCCCCACAGGCTGGGATGATTCAAAGATTTAATACCATTGTATTATTCCCAAGTGGTTATGTGTGAAATGTTCCGTGTTTATGGTTTTCTATTTGGGGTGTTTTGTCAAACAATTCACACTTGTAACTTCCTTGAGCTCATGTTGGGGTTTTATATTGAGTGTATGACACAAATAGTTTTGAAATGATATAAATGAAATTAAGAAACAATGAAGCTAATAGAAACAACAACAAGAATATCCACAAAAATCAGATATGCATTTATTTATTATATAGCTAGCCTCAGTACAATAAAAGAGAAGATATGGAAAATATATAGAAGAATAGAGAAGTGTTTGATGGCACCTCCAAAACAAAATATAAATAAGAGAGATTGGATCCCAAAATTCTCCACAAGCTACATGCAGAAGATATACAAGATCCATTTCTTTCCCTTCCTCTAACTGTTGTATCTTCTGCCTGAGTTGCACCATTTACTAGCTGAAACGCCCCTTGGAGATTTGATTTCACTATATATGACCTCCAAACCCCAAGATAATGTCGGTCTCCTATACAAAATAGGATGGTTGCCTCATATGATGAATTTCCCTTGTTGTAGATGCAGATCTAACCTCTAAGGAATGGATCTCTAACCCCAAGTGTGCCCTCCTTTAGTAGATACATCCATCTTTCATAATAATTAATTATGGAGGAGGAGATCCACAAATAATTTCAAGAAAGGTCACTCCATGGATGTAAAATGATTCCAAATCTAGATCTCCTCCAGATCCCACCTCCAAAATCTAAATTGAACTCCCTTCTATTGGTCAGTGCACCCCTCTCTATAGAAACCCCCTCAATAGTGTGCCCTTCTTCACAAATGATAGCTGAAATGGATCTAAATTGGATAGAATGGAGAGGGTGTAATATTTCACCACCTTGGCCAAGCTTGGACTAGGAAAAGAGGGATATTTCACCTCCTTTTTGATCTCTAGGGTTTGTCTAGTCAAAACCCTCAAAACACTCAAGCTGCCAGAGCTCAAAGTTGCAAATAAAAAATGATAAAGAATGAGGAAGTGAGGCGCCCTCATCCTATTTTATAATCCAACTTCTAATTCTTCACTTAAATTATTAATTGGATTCCTAAAGTATTTTCTTCAATTATCTTATTAGCCAATTAACTTATATTTCCTTGTTTGCCAATGCCACTTTTTCTAATTTGACTTTAGCATTCTTAATGACATATTTTTTCCACCTTAGTCCCATTTTAGATGATACTATAGCCTAAGGGGAACAACTAGGCTTCTAAGTCCTCAAGTACCTTGGTCATATAGAAGGGGATCTTACAAATCAAGTTCTAATAAGGTGGACTGATCATGAAAAACAAGGAACTAAATCCATGAAGAAGACATGTGGAATGTCATCAATGCTCAACTAAATCTGTGAAGAAAGGGGTGACCCCTCATCAAATTATAAATAAGACCATCCATCAACATGTGACAAGTGCTAGATCCAAGGAATAATGATTCAAATAAGCCATGTTTCATCATCAACTAATATGTCAAGAAGGGGTAGGTCCTCAAAAAAGAGCATGACAAGTGTGAAATCATCCCACAAGTTTAGGGCGCTCCATGGTAGGCTCCTCCACCAAGTAATAATGCATACAAATATGTAGAAGATGGGATAAATTCACATGAGGGTGTATTTTATACCATAACACACCATAATATGCTTACAAACCCTCAATATGAACAAGGTAATTCACCTCATGAACATCAAACCATTCTAAACCACATTAAATCACCACAATAAGGTGTCAAATTAAGTGGTAGAAAAGGGAGAATGCCAAGCACTCTACACCACCATGAGCCAGTCAAATGAAGATGCCAATACATTGTTAGCTTTTCCCTAAAGTGCTAATGTGTTCCATCAGGGGAGTCATATATCAACATGCATCATCAACCATCTACATGATCATAAATACTCCACAACCAAGTCTATTAGTATGAAAGTAAATCAATCACCAAGACAACCAAATCATAAACATCATCCAACTATCCATGATCACATTACTAGTGATTTCATCAAGTGAAATCACAATCCCTAGGCTATCCAAAGCTTCATAAACCCTTAAACCTACCTTTGTGATAAAAAAATCACAAGTGTAGTGAAAAATCCACTAGTGTAGGCCTCATGCAAAATGAGGGGAGCAATTGGCTCAAACTTGGGGACATGTACTTTTCTCAGAAGTGCATGAGAACCTCATAATCTACTGCATGTACCTGTTAGGAATTGTTACCAAGATATTAAGAAAAAACATGTGGAAGGATGGACCCATATCAATATATCTAAGCACCACATCACAAGCCCATCATAATATTATTACTACAAAATTCTTCAAAATTTTGATTTTACAAAATAAGGCATAAACCAACAATGCCAAGAGAACATGAAATGAAATCTAATTCTCATAATAAAAAGTTGAAATCTTAAATGTGTTCATGAATATGGACAAGGACACAAAAAGGATGCCAAGAAGAGCATGCACTATCACAAGACTCCTCTATCCAATCTTGTATAGGATTAACGTAAAAATCATCATATGGCGACCTCTCAAAATATACAATATCACCTCTACTACTTTCAATAAGTTGGGTTTTAGGCGGCTCCAATGCAAACCCTACTAAAAAACATATAGATAAGGTATGGGACAAAATAAGATCTGGATTTTTTTTAACTCTCAATGCAGGGCTTGTTGCCCCCTTTTATATGGATGGTAGTTTTTTGCAACAAACAATCAACTAAAAACCCCTTTGTCCCATACAAATCTCAGCCCAAAAATAACATCTTATATTTGAATTTTCTTGGACAAATTGAGAAGAAGATGAAGAGAGAGATGGCTAAAAATTTATGCTATAAAACATTTGTTTCCCTATGTAACCTATAGCCCCAAAAGAATGTTCTAATGCTGATTTTATACATGCAAATTCATTAAAATTTCAACATAAGGGTGGTTGGATTTTTTTTGCATGTTTACCATCATAAAAATGCTCCATATGCTGCCAAAAATTGCATTATACCCAATAGAACATGGCTAGAAATTACCATGGGAATGATGCAATAAATTTACTTTATATGGTTGGAATAAATTTGTAAAAATATCCTCCTCATGTTGTCCAAAATTTTCATCATTAGTCTACATATATAGTTGGGAATGATCATGAAAATTTTATAAATCTTCCTTCATTGCATTACATCGTTTGAGGGCTTCAAAATTTTCACTTCCTTCACTAGAGGTATCATAGATGGGATCTCCTAAAAATATCCAATAATCTCTTCCCAAACTATGAGAATTTTTTTGAAAATACACATCATAACAACATATCCTTGGCTACCCCTATCTTTATCAAATGGATAATCAAATATATTCTCAAGTCTATTATCACTTAAAGGATTTTCTAAATCAATATCATCCCTATCAAGATCATAACAAGAAAGAACATCAAATTTATAATTGAGAAGGTCCAAACCTTACCAAATCCTCATCTTCATGATGAAGAGAGATACATGCACATGTGCTCTCACTGATAGGGTCTTCTTCATGTGCTTCATCCTCAATGGAAACATGAGGTGCTTCATTAATGTGTTCTTCAAGTCCTTGATATTCCATGGGATGATGAAAGAGTTCTTCCTCAATGTTTGTTTCTTGTACAGGGGCAATAATATTTTCAATGGCACCATCATCTTTGTCTCCTTCTAACATTGAAATCCCATGCAAACATGGTCCATAGGATGAAGAATCTTGATGGTGATCTTAATAACATTCCTCTTCAAAATTTTCCAAGCCAAGCATACCATATTTTTCTTCAAAATATTTAAAAAATGATATGAATTACTTGTGGTCATTCTCTATTTGAATCAATATAAGGTCTTTATCTTCATGGAAATCCATATTTATCTACTTCAAATATTTAACATGAGAGACCAAATCTAAAAAATGCATTCATACCTCATATAAATATCAAAGAATGTGGAGTCACTAATACGATACTTCAAAGTACCTTCAAGATGTTGCATGTGCTCACCTCTTCACACAACAATGAATTCAAAAATATGCAAGGAACATGGGGCATCGAACCTTCATGAAGTTTCCATGTGAGAAAGAAATATTCAGTACAACACTCTCACAAAATTTCATGGAGCATAGTATTCAAATTTCTGAGGAAAATGGACTTTATCCCTAGCAAGGGTGCCAAAACGGTACCTCCCCAACTTGCACTTAATGATAAAAACCATAATCCACAAGGTGCAACCCAAGGAGGAACTAATAGGATAATCACCATTGTCACTTAAGAAACCTATCATGTCACTTTTGGTTGGCTCTTCTCCAAATTATGGGGGTTATCCATAGAAATTAGGATTACTAAAGATACAATCAATGAATCTCAAAGGTGTTGTGAAGGGAGAGCTCTAGAAAAACAATGTATTTTTGTAGTTTTAATGGTAAGAAAATGATGGAGGGATCAATATATTAGTGCCAATCCATCAAGGGAAAATTTATTAAAGAGACTAATCCAAGAGGGCAAGCTCAATAAAGGGTTAAGACTAGAAGGGCTACAATATGTATGCCACAAGATGGGCTTAATATTGCTCAAAATGATAATAAAGGAGAATTGGGAGGATTTAAATTGTCACATCAAAAATTTGCCAATGAGGTGTGCCTTGCCATGGAGTATTAACCTAGAAACCATTCATGTATATGTAAGATGCAAGAGAATAATACATAGACAAGACAACAAAGGGTTAAGGGGGGAGAAATTCCTCACACAAAAAATCCTTCCAATATGATAAATGTATCTTTCACCAATGGTCAATCAATAGAAAGTACTAGAAACTCTACAATCATATGCAAGAATAGAAATCAGTAGAAAAATGGCCACAACTTGATAGGAAAGAAACCCTTATACATCACATATTCTCCAAGAAAGATATATCCAGTAATCTCCAAGGAGGGTAAACACCAAAAATCCAACCATGTGAAATGGTGAAGAGGGAAAATCCTTATATAGGTTTGAGGTTTATCTTAATGTAAAATAAAAAAATAACAATAATATCCAAGGTCAAAACCCTATATCTATCCTAGGGAGGAGTAAAGAAACAATATTCTCCAACAACTAACTAACAATACATAAAATAAGAAGTGGTGATCAAGCCACATGTACAAGTCTACAATAAATATGATCCATGAAGTTAATACGTCTCCATCAAAAGGGAATGAGAAAAAGTCAAAGCTCCAATTTCTGGCCTCCAAGTGTAACTCTCCCATAACAATAATCCTCAAAACATATAATGGAACCCTATATATAAGGTTTGAAACATCCTAGATCTCCTCCAATGTAGGATTTGCAACTCTCCAAGGTGAGGCGTTCTCCTCAAATATAGATATAAGTGCAATAAGGCCCCAAGAAATTTGGATGTCCTAAAAAATTATAATAGACATGATGACAAGAAGCATACACAAGTATATGTCCTCCTTCATCTAGGGCATATAACCATGAAACATCCTCCCAAGGTGAGATGTCCCATCAATAAGCAAGAAATGGTGTGCAATGTAACCTCCAAAGGTGGAGTGCTCCATCAATGATCATGAGTAATGTAACTAACAATCCCTTAAGAGTGGATGACCTCAAAAATAAGCATATACATAAGTTGAAGCAACCCCCTCATGTGGATGTATGGCATATCCAAGGTGAGATGTCCTCATAAATGGTATAGAAAAATATGCAATGAAGAGTCTACCAAGATGGACGCCATCTTCCATGAGGGTTTGAGATATTTTAAACCCCAAATATGGTAAGTGTGAATCTCAAAAATAGGGTGTCCAACTAATAAGGAATGGAAGAGCAAAAAAATGGTGGATATCCTTCTAAAATCAAGTGCTAAGAAGGTGGATCCATAAAAATCAAGATACCAAATCCATGAAGAATACATGTGGAATGGCATCAATGCTCAACTAACTCCATGAAGAAAGGGGGCAGACCCTCATCAACTAATAAAATAAGACCATCACTCAACATGTGTCGAGTGCTAGATCCAAGGAAGAATGAGTCAAATAATCCATGTATCACCATCAACCAGTATTCCAAGAAGGGGTATGTCTCCAAAGAAGAGTATGAAGAGTAAGAAATCATCCCACAAGGTTAGGGTGCTCCATGGTAGGCTCCTACACCAAGTAATAATGCATAAAAATATGTATAAGAGGGGAGTGATCCACTTGAGGGTGTATTCTATACCATGACACACCATAATATTCTTACAAACCATCATTATGAACAAGGGATTTCACCCCATGAACATCAAACCATGCTTGACCATATTAAATCACCACAAGAAGAATGTCAAATCAAGTAATAAAAAAGGGAGAATTCCAAGCTATTTACACCATCATGAAGCCAATCAAATGAAGATGCCAATATAATGTTAGCTTAACCCAAAGGTGATAGGGCACTCCATCAAGGGAGTCATACATCAACATGCATAATAAACCATCTAATGATCACAGGGGATCCAAAACCAAGTCTACTAGCATGAAAGGAAAGTAATCACCAAGACAACCAAAGCATCAACATCATCAAGCTATCCATAATCACATCACCAATAATCTCATCAAGTGAAAGTGCAACCCCTAGGACATCCAAAGCTTCATCAACATGTTAACCTTCATGATAAAAAAACCACAAGTGTAGTGAAAATTTTACTAGTGTAGGCCTCGTGCAAAACAAGAGGCAACAACTAGCTCCAACTTGGGGACATGTATTCTTCTTGGGAGTGCATTAAAACCTTAGAATCTATTGCATGTACCTGCTAGGAATGTCCACCAAGAGATTAAGAAAAAACACATGGTAGGATGGATCCATATCAACATCCCTAAACACCACATCGTAAGTCTATCATAATGTTCTGTTGACGCTTGAATTTGTTAGGACCGAAATGGAAACCTCACAAGGATACAAATCCCCCTACGTTTTTATAGAGGTGGTACTCCTCTGTTATGATTTTCGTGGGACTCAAGGTCTTCAGAATGTGGGAATTTTATAGAAGTCCATCATGGTAATAAAAAGAAAGTAAAAATATAAAAACGGAAAATGCTATTTTCTTTTAAGCAAAGTTCCTGAGAGTGGACCAGGAACCACACACATTCACACATTTAAAGAAAATAAACAAAATTTCCTCACATACATCATAGTAGGGATAAAGATTTATGATCACATAAAAAATAATAGAAAATGATTTGCATGCATAAGAGAACTTTGACATAGTGATACATGGGAAGCTCAAATAAATATAACGACAAATCAACCTCAAATACTTTATATTTAGAAAACTAGGTTACAAAGTACAGTCGATATTGTTCCCAAAATAGCTCTCTTCGAATTTCTAAAAAATATATAGTTCATTACATATTCTCCGAAATTTAAATGTGTTTGTCATAAAAACTGGGATTGGGTCTCCCGCGGACCATAAAGTATATATATATATATATATATATATATATATATATATATATATATATATATATATATAAGAATGAATTTTGTATAAGGAAGAAAGTGGGCGACAAAAGACAACAAGACGTGGTAAGAAGAAAAATGAAATTGTCAGTCTTCGGTTAAACCTTTCTATTTAAATAGGTGGAGTAACTAGATGATGAACTTGATAAAGAAAGAAGGATGTGATCAGTATGCACTTACTATGATGGTATCTCCTCCTTTGTCACTTGCTTGTTGATGTCCTTTTATTGCTTTCATCGGCGATTACATGAACCGTTTCAACTTCCTTTTGCACTTCATCAATCAATTTTTTGATAGATTTTTTAAACCACTCTTCAATATAGCTTCTCATTGGTTCCATGTTGATTTCATGCCGGATTTTTGTATTGAAAATATCTCCCTCCAAGTCCCTTATATCAATGAAAATATTACACAAAGATTCTTCAATATCTTGATTTTTTACTGAATAATCCACTAGCCAGTTCTCCACGTCATCTTCATTGTACTCAAGAATGCCATAGAAATTTTCAAATGACAACCCTTTAAAGATCTCAACTTGTTCGTTAAAGGATTTCTTGATTACGAACAATGAGTTGAGAATCAATTTGGGGTCTTGGACCTCATTGGTGATTCCGTCTAGGTCTATTTCAGTCATCTTTTTAAATAACTCTTCTCTCTTTATTATGGCTTGGCTGCATGCTTGAACAATGATATTCAAGTTTTTAACCTTTTCCTTCCAGCTTGCATTCAGTTGCTTTATCTGGTTCATAGAAGGGATATCCTCCTCTCTTCTTCTCAAATATGTCACATTAGTAACTTTAAAACCGAAGGGTATGACCACGTCAAGGTAAAAACCTTCTTCATATTTTAAATTTGCCTGTAAATATTCATGGAAGGTGTGTGCCCTCATTCCAAAAGAGATCATGTTCTTTGACATCTCCCAAGCCTCTATAATTAATTCCATTCTTTTCTTAATGTTCTTCTCCACATATCCCCTAGATTATGTGAGCAGGCTTGAAGATCCTTTTAGTTTTGTTGCGGGTGTGGTAGGCCCAACTATTGCTAAAGGACTAGCAAGTACTGGAAGAGGCATCAAAGCTTCTTCCAATTCTTTGACTCTTTCTTGTAACTTGGCGTTCTCTGATTCAAGGCCTCCAATAGAATTGTCTAGAGAATCTCTAGTTGCTTGGTGAATTTGGGAAATTTGGGAAGGTCGCATGTTCCATAGGTTAACCTCTGAACGATAATCCCCCTTTTTATTATTTACATATCTTTTCTCAATAATTAAAATTTTGGACTCTTTATAAAAAACAATGCTCTGAAATACAAAAGACTCTTCTTCATCGAAGGTCTCACTCTCAATTATTTCCACCAGAGGATTCTGGTGAGCCATGTCCTCTAGTTGATCAACATTGGGGAACACTTTTTCGATGTCAATCTTGAGTTCCATATCCTCGAGGGAGAGGTCACGGATATCGCTTTTGGCTTGAGGTCCCTCCTCTTCTTACACACAGTTTTTTATTTTCTTCCTCAAGGGAAGTTTATGAGAACTTTCAATTTTTCCCGAAGGAGGGTTCTTATCTCCTCCTTCGACTGAAGAACTATGGGTCACTTTCTTAATTTGGTGGGTCGTTGGAGCACTCCTCTGAGATGTTTTACTCTTTGGAGTGACAGTTGGGGATTGGGCACTCTTCTCGCCGAAAAAATTTCATTTATATTTGTACGACTCATTGGTGTTGAGTATTGTTTCCAGGTCACCAGTGTCACGAGCAGGAGTTCTCGAGTCATTATCTTCATCTTCATTCAGAATAGCATTAATAAAATAATTTCTCAAGCCAATTTCCAGTAGATGTTCTACAAAAATTCCGCTAGGGTCGAACCCTTTTACCCTTTCAGCATATCTTAGATTCATTCCATGGAAATGGCCTGCAAATTCATTAATATTGTTCATATTTCTGAATATGAAGTCCCCAACTTTCCAAGGCAGAGGTATGAATTTCTTTTTTCTCTTTTCATGGAAAAAATGAAACCAATTGTTGTATTGCCTTTCTATTTCAGTAACAAACATTTTGTCAGATATATGGCATGGAAGGAAGGAAGGATTTTCCTTGGAACAAAAAATCCTTATGACATTGTAATTCTCCATTTGGTCCAGTGTCCCCTTCCTATCTAATAACTTACTCGCCTGGTTAGACATCCAAGGAATGTCCTTTCCAAACAACAAGCCTTTAAAAATTGAGACAAAATCATTAAAAAATTCATAAAAATGTTGGGAGGATTTGTGCCTCCATAATGTTTGATACCAGAAGGTTACCAGGTCGAATTCATAGTTTACCTTCTTATACACAGATAATCTCGGAAACTGACAACAATGTTCTATTGCGAAAATCAAATAAGATGACATAAAAAAATTCTTCTCCTTCTTGTATTGTAACAATTGGGAAGAGATTCCCAATCGAAGATGGCCTGTTCCTTGAACGTAAAGTATAAAATGTAAAGAATCATGTAGGAAATGCTGGCTGTAGTTTCTTGTCCTGTTATCCTCGTGAAAAACCAAGAAATTTCTCGAAAAGAATTTTTGAATGAGCTAAAATGCAATCTTGTGAGGTCCTTGGGGAAGACCATTGGGTTCTCCAGGAACTCAGGTAATAGGTCCTGTTAACTCCCAAACTGAAACCGTCCTTTTGGTTGAGTTTTGTAGTGGATAACATGGCTATCAGTAGTGCCCTCAAGTTATTTTTGAGTTTTTATAGCTGCAAAAAATTAGGTTTTGGTTTTGTTTTAGAAAATAATTTGACCCATAAAGTCTTCTTTTAAAAATTCTCATTTTTCACTTTCCACAGCTAACGTGTGTCCAAAAGTTGAATGTGTGCTACGGAAAGTGACGAATTTCAACAGCTAAGGGGTTCTTTTCATAATTCTTTGCACTGTTGAAAGTAGTGAATTTCAAAAATGTGCAAGAATTAGTTTCGCGGGTCGTGCGCTGTTGAAAGCACATACTTTCCACAACTAAGGAGTATTGTTTAAAAAGTGGTGCACTGTTGAAAGTGCATACTTTCCGCAGCTAACAAGGATTTTCCACAGAGTCCCGTGCTGGTGAAAGTGGCAAGCGAACAGTTGATAGAGGCGTTTTCCACGGGTCGTTGTTGAGCAAAGAGGGAATCACATGCGTGATATCCACGTCTGAAGGTAATGATGATATGATCATCCCACGTCAGGCAAACCCAAATCATGCATTGATGAGAGTGGGTAATGATGGAAACTCAATCTTGCATGCCAGAATAGGATTGTGATGTGAATTCGGCTCAGAAACTCATGCCCAACACTCATGGCATCCGGGATGGCAAGTTCGGGTTCAGTGGTGCAGGTACAGAGGAGGTACTGTCGGCATGACAACATCAAATCAAATAGTGGTTTCCATATTACAAACCGTTTCTGGAAGTCTGTTGAAGTTTCATTTGTCTCAAAATAGAGCCGAAGCCCGAACTGCTTTCAACAGCGCAGAACCTCGGCTCGACTGGCAGTTATAGGGGTTACAAATTATCGAGATTTATGAGCTACAGAATGGTGAGAAAACACAGTGGTGCTCTACTCAAAAGAGAGCTGGATAACCTGTCCTTTTTACAAACACATATTGAAGTTGGGTGCCACCAGGCTACAACAGAAGCCTTTGCCAAGACTTTCGATGGAAATAAAGCTCACGTCGAGTCCATGGAAATCAAAGTGGATGAGGCTGTCATTGCCGCAGCTACAAGTTTACCAAGAACTGGTCAGAGCTGGTTTAAAACCACTGCTCCCAAAAATTTGGATTTCAGAGTTTATTTGAAAGAGGGGTACAGGCACAAAGCATGGAAAAAAAGGTATGCTAGTTTCATATCTAGATGAAGAATGGCAGGAATTGTTCAAAGGTATCCAATTGTACATTACCTCGGAGGGAAGATATGATAAACTGATGATGTACCACTTCAAACTACTAGATCATTTCATAGGAAAGAACCCTATTAATTTGCCTTATTTCCTATATCAAAGTTTGACTAAGGTTTGCAAGAGGATTAGAGCTCAACCCTTGAGCATGAAAACTACTCTGTGTCACCTCGGCCTCATAAAATTGATTATCCTGGAGGAATTGAAACAACAGGGAAGGAGCTAGGAGCACTTTCTTTTCTGGGAAGGTTTTGAAATCCAGAACCAGACTGCAAATGAACAGATGAAGGGTTCAAAGAAACAATCATCTCCTCAAAGCAATTCAAGAAAAAGAAGGACCCTGCCAGGGCCTTCAGAAGACAGAATATCTGGAGCAAAGCATCACAGGTTGAAGATAAAGTTAAATTTTGAGCAGATCACAGAGCAGACTACACAGCAGAATACAGGGCATCCTATAGAGCAGAGTACATGAAAGAATATACTTAACTTTCCCTATTCATATTCAGAATCTGAGCAGCAAAATCAATGCCCAGTCATCAAGAGTTTTGAGCAGTCAGCTGAGTATGCATAGAACTATGAAACCTTCAATCAGACAGAACAGGGAGAATCATCAAAAAACCCCAGGTCAAAGAAGTCTCAGAAGATCAAACATCTCAAGGAGGTAATCGCCCAGCAAGAGGTCTTGGAGCAGGTGATTAAAGAAAGGTATAAAAAGTTATCTGATAACTTTGCTAAGACCAATGCTGTGTTCGAAAGATTGGCTAAGGAAAGTGTTAGAGAGAAGAAGAGGAAGAAAAAACTCACCAAAGACTACAATAGCTTGTGGTGGCTTGCCAAACGCCTCAAAAGGATGATAAGGAGGTTGAAACAAAAACTAAGTCAAAAAACCCATCCATATCTGAAGGTGCTCGCTCAAGTTGCCGTTAATATGCAAGGTGAGAAATCAGATACCCACTGAGTTTTGTCTGAAATCAAAATTTGGAGGTGAAAATTCATTTTGTGCGCAATCGGGACTTTCAATAGCACAAGGCTATTATTTTATTACCCATTAGCTGTGGAAAGTGACGGCTTTCAACAGCTAACCCGCGGAAAATATAAGGAATGCGCTGTTGAAAGCTGGAAAACTAATTTTTGAAGCCAAGGACAACACAGTTCATTCCAAATAGGTTTTGAAGGGGCTCCAGTGTATCAGTGGGCTATTAGATCGCATGCAAGAAGTTCAGCATCAGGGATTCGAGAGAATTTTGGTAACACATGCAAAACCATTTCCTAAAAAATCGACCATAAACGTTGGGAAATCCAACAGTCAAAGACAGGTGTCATGCTATTTTTCACCACATTGCAGATACTAGGAGCTGAAGGATGCAGATGGCGATTTTGGAGATTGAAGACAATTCGATTATTAAGTTTAGTTGTTAAAGTTTTTATTTGCAAGTTGTTCAGATAGAATTGAGTTGTCTTTATTAAATACAGATCCATGTTTTTAGGATCTGTATAACTGTTTGTAAGAGGCTATAAATGCCTGTTTTTGATATGAAACAAGGGTTCGATTCTGGAGACTGTAATACACTTTTGTACTCAGACTTTCACTGCTAATACAAATCACAGGTTCCTTTCCATTTTGGTATCAGTTTTTCATATTTCTTCTTCGTTGTTATCTTGTTGTCAAACCTTGAATAGCTGTTATCCTATTGTTTGGTTCATGACATGATAATTAGTTTCTTAAGTTGTTTATTCGACCCTACTCTGTACTGGTTTATGAACAATCTTTTATTCACCCACTGAAAGCTATTTTACTGATTAACCAATCTTGGAAAGAACTGTCTATTTGATTACCATTTTGATGTCTGAATGCTATAAGTTGAATTGAGTTATCCCATTGATCCACATTTACAAAATACAAAAATATTCATTTCTTAAGTTACCAAGCACCTTTGGTCTGCAACCACAAAGGGTTTCTTGGAGTGATAACAGGTCCAATCCATTTTCATGCTTCTTCAAGAATTCTTTGCAATCTTCACCCTTGAAGGTAAGCATTGGCTCGGGAAGTCTCAACATCTTACGGAATACTTGAGGTGACAGAGAGACAGGGGAATGATCCTGCAATTGAATGATCCGCTGGCTTGGAATATATCTCTTGGCGCACTAGGTGACCAACTCCTTACAGTCAAAGACTTATGGGACACAACATGCACGTGCAATTCTAGACGTCCAAATTACTTCCTTCTAGGCATAAGGGGATGAATAGTAAGAATATGCTATGGACCATTGAAAGCTTTGGTCCTCATGCCCGAAAATGTTCAATGTATCTCCATAGAACTATTGTTGAGTTGTTGCCATAAGTTGACGAAAACATCCCTTTTCTCCAGATAATGTTTAAAATGAACGCTTGAGAGGGATAATATAATCCTCTATAAATCCTAGTTTAATGGGTTTTAATAGGAGATCTCCTCGATCCCTTCTCTTATTAATGAAAATATTGACGAACTTGCATGATGAGTTGTTAGCATTCAAATCATACTAAATGCACATTTGGAAGAGCACGAGGGTGGCAGGGTCAAACGAGAGAGAAATAGGATTTGATACTTTTGTGAACCCTGGAACTTGAGACTGTAGAAGGTTCAAAATTGGCTAAGTATAGGATAGCGCGACGGTCGAATGGACTCATCATAGGAGGAATGAGACTTGGAAGTTCGGGGAGTCCGGGGGTCAAAATGTAGGTTGCAAAACTTTTGGATGCAAAATGCATATCACGAAACATGGGGTATGAGAGTTTGACCCCGCCAACCCGGGAACCTACCGTTCTGAAAAACCAACTAAGTATAGAATGAGAAAGGGAAAGTAGAAGGGAAAAAAGGAAAGGGAAAAACGGGTAAGTATAGAAGAGGGAAAAGAAAGGGAGAAAACAATTTGGGAAAATAGAAAAGGAGAGGGATATTTCAAAAGTGGGAAATGATCTCAACATGTTCATACTACAAAATTCTTCAAAATTTTGGCTTTACAAAATAAGGCATAAGCCACCAACACCAAAGAAAACATGAAACAAAATGTAATGCTCACATTTTGAGCTTATTCATCATACTATAATGCTCATAATAGAGATTTTATTTCTCCTTCCCTACTCTAAAATATGATTTTTATTGCAATATTTGTAGTTGTGCAAAGCCCAACACAAGATCACCAAATCTTGCATAACTACAGGAAAATCTACTATTGTCACCTTAGTAAGAAATCCCCTCGTTTTAGTAATGGAGAAGGTCCACCACAAGGGAGGCTTCCCTAGTAAACTCAAGGGATCAAAGTGGCAAGTTTGTTAGCCAAGCCTACCACTCCCTCTCTTGATCACCTTGTTAAATTTTTGGTATGCTCGTTTTACCATAAACAATGTTACACCATTTTCACCCAACCATGAGAACTTACATGTACCACCCCCGAGCACAATAACCATTTCTTAGATAGATTATGTACATGAAGCAATTCTTCTCAGATAAAACCTAACCAGAAATACCAATATGGTTGTAGAAACAACACAATACTAAGAGAGCGTACCTTTACCAAGAGAAGTGCACAAGAGAGAGATACCAAAAAGACTGCACAAGGAGAGACTTCACTACTGCAGTTGTTGCATCACCTTCCTCACACTTGTACCTCCTTTCCTTCATTGAACTTCTATAGCAATTTCTCCTTCTAGACTTGCACCTTGATTGCAGTGTGAGTGAGAGTGTATCAAATGAGCTAGCTCCTTCCTTTATTTATACTACTCTATCAGGTGACTTTTCAAGTGGGCCCGACTTCTCTTTCTAGAGCCTTCTAATTCTTTATTATTATTCTCCTTGGGATAACTTCTCTTCTAGGGTATTTCCACATCTTTTTAATGGTTCTCTTGCTTATGGAATCTTCTTCTCTAAGAAAAAAGGTTGTCTTGTAGGTTAATACTTCCCACAACTACCAAAACATCAACACTCCCTCTTAGCTAGGGAGGTATTAACTATGATGTTCTTCAAGAAATGGTCTTAATCACATCCATCCATATCACATGGCATGGGAAAGAATCACATGGTCTTGAAGACTAATCTACAAGTAGCATCACCATAGCCACATAGACTATCTCATGATCAAACAAATCATGTCACAAGTATCACCATCATAGCCAAACAAGCTTTGTCATAATCACACACAAACTATTTTATGGCTATGTTACGGTCATGCATCTGGGGCCTCAACAACATACATAACATCTCTCTAGTGGACACAAGCTCATCGTCCTCTCAGAACTTATGGGTCTCTACATCCTTTCGAACTTTATGTCATTATAGGACTTCATATAGGTCACTAAAAGCTAGGAAACAAGCAAGTTCATGTAGAACTACACTAGTTACTAATCCACATAGAGTCTGGGAAACTATCCAGTTTATCCAACCCACACAAAACTACGCTACTACTCAATCCATATAGAGTCTGGGTAGCTATCCATTTTAGCTAGTTCACATAGAACTACGCTACTACCCAATCCATACAGAGTCTGGGAAACTGATGTGCCTGTAAATGACTACCTGTTGCTGTCACACTCTTTAAGATATTTCCCCCTAGAATTGCATATGTGACTCATCATTCCATCTTATGAGATAAGTCCTTATGGACCACGCCAAGCTTTTCCTTGAAGTACTCAAACTTTACCTTTGACAGAAACTTGGTCAAAACATCTGCTATTTGCTTATCTGTGCCAATATATTTTAGCTTCACAAATCCTTTTTGCACCAGATATCAGATATAATGGTACTTTATCTCAATGTACTTGGACTTGTTATGAAACACATGGTTCTCAGAAAAAATTATACAACTTTGGTTGTCTCAAAAAATACAACTCACCTCCAACTTGATATCAAACAGTCCTGTAAACAACTTCCAAAGCCACACAAATTGGCTACTGGCTGAACATGCTACTATATATTCTGCCTCGGGTGTAATGAGTGCCACACTAGTCTTCTTCCTGTTGATCCATGAAATCATAGCTGACCCCAAACTGAAGAAACATTCTAATGTAATATTCCAATCCATGACACTATCGACCCAATCCGAATCAACATAGCCTTGCAGTCTTATCTTACGATATGAAACATATCAGAGTCTAAAGTCTATCATACCCTTCAGGTACATTAATATGTTCTTTTCCGCAATCAAGTGAAAACATCTTGGTTCAACCATATAATAACTCAAAGTGTTCACCACAAAGAATGTATTTGGCCTAGTATTCGTCAAATACATCAATGAACCAATAATTTTTCTATACACAGTGGCATCCACTATCTTTGAAGATGTATCACTCAATAACTTCAGGTTTTTCACCATTGGTGTAGGCATGGATTTATAATCCATCATTCTGAATCTCTTCAGAATTTCTACAATATATTTTTCTTGGTTAAGGAAAATATCATCTGGTTTCTTCCATACCTCTAGACCTAATAAATAATGCATCATACATAGGTCTTTCATATCGAACTCTGTAGCAAGCTTCCTCTTACTCTCAGTGTTGAGCTTCTTGTCTCCTATTAGAAACAATTCATCCAATATCAAAGGGAAACCATCCTCATGCTCATCAAAATAACTGTTTGGCAAATCTTTCCCTAGGTTCCTGCTTAATCCCATACAAAGATTTCTTCAATCTGCAGACATGAGACTCCTTCTCATGTATCTTGTGGCTACTCTATGTACACTTCTTCTAGCTATTGGAGAAAGTGTCTAGTCATAATATTCTTCCTCTTGCTGGAAGAATCCTTTATCAAAAAATCAAGTTTTGTGCATCTATATGCTGCCATCAAAAACATTCTTGATCTTGTAGATCAACTTGGAAGTCACCACTGACTTCCCTTCTAGTCTTGGAATTGAGGAAAAATACATATCCCATTCCTTCTAATTAGCTTTCTCCTCTATCACTGAAACAAGGGAATCCTCCCAGGAGGTATCATATCTCCTCGAAGCCTCTGAAGATTCGATATAGCCTCCTCAAATCATGGCACATGTCTATCAGTCCTGGAAGACGTCTCTCTCTCCCATCTGAATCTGAGGATAAATACTTTTTGAATGAAAGTATCTAAGACACTAACTCTCTTTGAGATCGGGATCCCTCTGAGTCTATATAATCTTCAGATTCATCTGCTCCCTCTGCATGTGTTGACCTCCTCTGAATTTTGATCTTCTATGAATTGTCCTGGGGAGGCTGCTCCTCCCTACTAGATCCCAAGGGTTGACTCCCTCTGAAATCTAGCTCCTTCTGAGTTGGTACTTGGTGGGTTTGTTTGCCTCACCATTGGTGGAGCCATATGCTCCTCCTCGTGATATGGCTCATCAATTCCATATATATGTACCCCCTTTGCATCCTACAAAGTGTCATGGGACCAGGTTGGTCTCTTCTTGGTCACTGCAATGATTTTGGGTAGGCCCTTCTGGCTCTACTGACTCTTCACGATGATTTGAAGAGTGATCAACTGAACTTAGAGGCATCTGTCTTCAGAGCCTTCTACTCCTTACAATCAATATTCATATGAGATACTCTGTATCTCACAAAAGTAACCTTCTTTGTCCTCTTCTTCTTTGGTAAATGTATGTATACGGTCATGTATACAACTTCTTATCTGGATAGTATGCTCCATTTCTCAAACTAGAGACCATCTAATATGTTTCCTCCTGCAACCATCACTATAGATCCCTCTTAGAGTTATCACATGTGACCTGCCTGGAAGAAGAGCAACAACAAGGGAAAACAACATACAAGAATAATTCTGTTACAATAATAATAAAAATAAGAACGAGAACAATCTTCACAATAGCTCCTTCTCAGAGCTATCACTTGTGACCTATCTAGAACAAGAGAAAAAAGAAAAATACAATAATAATAAATGAAAACAACACTCTTCCAAGGTTGTGATCAATCACTCCTCCATGGTAACCTTCCCAAAGAAATAAAAAAAAATAAAAACATCTCCATGATAACCTCCATGGAATTTAAAAGATAACCTGCCAGGAACAAGGTCAACAACCAAGAACATATCCTAGAGGAGATCAATTTATATTGTAAACAAGTGCATCATTAATACTGAAGAATGAGGTTTTACTTAAATGTTCAAGTGTTAAACATTTGATATCAATAGTACTTAGCAATAATAGATTTCTTAAGTTATAGCAATATAACATATCAAACTTGATATGCAAACATGGAGTCTAGTTGTTGTTGTCCCATTTGAGCTATCATATATTGTAGGAGACATCGTTATTGCTACCTCCAACTCTTGGGATTCCTCTGAGTGCACTAGATATAATATCCCTTTGGATCTACTGTCACTGCTTTGATAAATGTCCTTATGTGACCTTTGAAACTTACTATGGGGATGATCCTCTTTTCTTCTCTTTCCTTTTCTTGTATGTGCTGCCAGTGCTTGATTTTCATCATCACCCAACTTTTCTTATCTTGCTGCCAATCTAGCTTATTTTTTAGTGAAATCTTCCCATAGCTTGCTGAAATTTGTTAATTTTCTTATGGAACAGATTCCCTGAATAAATTATTCCCAAGACTTTGGGAGACCATTCAATGTAGTCATTACTAGCTCATCTTCTTAAATTGTGTCTCAATGGCTTCAAGTTGTTCTTTGATTTGAGACACCCTCGTAAAATAGGATTGAATGGTTTATAAATTATGCATATTCACATCCTTAAGTTGTGTCCTCAATGTCATCTTCTGGTTAATATTATTTCCTTCATATAGTTTGGATAACACATCAAACATTTTCTTTGGAGTTTGCAACGATGATACATGGGGGATCGAATGATCCTTGATGGAATCTGTAATAATCCTCTTTTCTTTATCCAAGTTCTTTTTGTACTTTTCTTTAACCTCATCTCCCTCTGTCTCTTGAAATTCTTCTTTAATGAATCCTTCTATATCACTCTCTTATAGAATGAGAATCACTCTATATTTCCATGCTTGGAAGTTATCATCACCCTCAAGCTTCTCATCAAGCTTAGTGCTGGAATTCATTCTACCCTGGGATCTAGGAATATGAAAAAAATTGAGACTTTGCAGAAATGAATTTTGGACTTACCAGAGAGTGCGCTATGCCAGGGAGACCTCCTTTCTCCAAGGATATGCTCCAAATTCAATGTTTAAATTCCCAAACATCTTGACCTAGGGTTTTATGAGGAAACCCTAATTTTCCAACTTTTGAATTTTGGAGATATGATCCGGGGGAAAGATGCACCCTCCTTAGATGACCTTGTTGGTGGATTTTGTAAGATCTCGACGAGCTTGACAATAAGGGAAATTGAAAATATTCCTTCCAGTGGTTAGAATGTTCTAAAGGAAACCAACTCTGCAACTGTGTTAAAATTTTGGTATGCTCATTTTACCATAGAAAATGTTACACCATTGTCAACCAACCATAAGAACTTACATGTAACACCCCCGAGCACAATGACCTTTTCTTATATAGATTCCATACATGAAGCAAGTCTTCTCAGATAAAACCTAACCATAAATACCAATATGGCTGTAACAACATAACAATACCAAGAGAACGTACCTTTACCAAGAGAAATGCACAAGAGAGAGATACGAGAAAGACTAAGCAAGGAGAGACTTCACCATTGCAACTGGTGTGTCACCTTCCTCGGACTTGCACCTCCTTCTTACCTTCGCTGAACTGCTACAACTACTACTCCTTCTAGACTTGCACCTTGATTGTAGTGTGAGTGAGAGTGTATCAAATGAGCTAGCGCCTACCTTTATTTATACTAGTATGTCAGGTGACTTTTCAAGTGGGGCTGACTTCTCTTTTTGGAGCCTTCTAATTCTTTATTATTATTCTCCTTGGTATGACTTATCTTCTAGGGTATTTCCACATCTGTTTAATGGTTCTCTTGCTTCCAGAATATTCTTATCTAATAACAAATTTTGTCCTAGAGGTTAATACCTCCCACAACTACCAAAACATCAACACACCTAATGAAAAGTCAAAGTTTGTCCTAGAGGTTAATACCTCCCACAACCACCAAAACATCAACACACCTAATGAAAAGTCTAGGTCTATGGGATGAGGTAAGGAGTTGTTTGAGTACATGCTCGGAACAAGAACAATTATAACATGTATATGATTGATTTCCAAGTATAAACATGCAATAAAGACCTCATAAGACACTAGATAATGATAATTTTCTATAGTTGGTACAAAATTGCAGTAGTACAATAGTTTATAACAACAAGTACAAGTTTTTAACATCAACAATAAATGTGCCTCGGAAATGCAACAATTGACAATAGAAATTCAACATAAACTTAGTATATTAATACCCAATTGTTGTATACAATTTATGGGTAAGTTAGGCCACCTTTTAATCAATGTATGCAAAAAATACAAGTGTTTTAATATGGTTGTAGAAAATTTTTGCAACAACAACAAGTTTTCAATCAAATTAGCTCAATTTAGTGTTAGTAAGTAACTTGAGAGATTGAGAATAAAGAGTTTGTTGATCACTTTCACAACATGATAGCTTTAAATATTAGTGCCTCAGGGTTATGGATCTTTACAACAACAAATGCAACTAACTTGGAACTTGATCCAGATGTAACCAAGAGGCATGATTCAATCTCTAAGGTGATATCACATTAGGGTCTTAGATATTAAGCCTTGAGGAGAGGGATCTTATGGGATGCAAGCACTTTTGGGCCCTAGAAACCTTTTCTCCCTTCTTGTAGCTTTACCTAGGTCAAGAATCAAGAGTCTAGGGATAAAATCCCAAAGTAATAGCACTTAAGGGCTTTAGGAATCTAACCTTAGCTAGGATTTCCCTCACAAACTTTGGATAATATTAGCCTTGTGAGAGGAGGAAGCACTTATGCTCCTCTCTTAGGGTTTTTTCAAGCAAGATCTTAAATATGAACAAGCAAAATTTACTATGAAAAATTTAATGAAATACAATTGCAAAAAGTTACTTCACCAATATATGACAAGTGCAAACCCTAATTACACCAACACTATACAAAAATTAGCAAAAGACATCCATTACTTGACCTTCCAAGAAGAAGAGAGAGAGAATCCAAGATAAGGCGAAAATTTCAGAAGTATTGCTCTCACAAAGGTGAGAGGATGTGATGATAAAATGAAAAGTCAAGGTCCTCTATTTATATGAGGCCTTGCAAACCAATTTTTCCACTTTAAGTTGTCAACATCAAAACATAAGAGGGTTGACCCCTCTAATTTATCCTTACATAAATTAACAATATAAAATTTACATCAAAATATCTCTATTAAGGTGATGCCATGCCCTAAAAGGGTGACAAAGGGCTCATAAGTGTAACATCAAGGATGGAATGGGGGAATGTTGGGCCTCCAAAGGCCATGTGGCATTCCCTCAAGCGCCATGCCATGCATCTCTTCATGTCAAACCGCCTCTGGAACCACTCGTCCATCAAACCCTAGCCCCAAGGATGACGTCAAGGGATAATGGTGATGTTTTAGGCCCCCAAAGGAAAACATCTAAGTGGGAGAGGTTGCAATATCATCCTTCGGTGATGCTAGGGGGCCTCCAAAGGAAAATTCCTTCATCTTCAATGTGAAACGCTCATCATCAATGGTTCCCTAGGCATGGGGTCTAACATCCATCTCATGGGGAAGGTCCTACAAAGACAAAAAATTACGCCCTCCAAGGGTCCATGAGTCACATGAATCATGGAAAGTAAGCCACATTTAATACAATAAGCACACAAACATGTGCATCAAACCCTCCTTTTCAAACTAAACAAGTGCTCGAAGACCTTATAAGTTTGTCCTAATTTACGTATGGGAGGGGTGTCATAGTTCCCTATTGGGTACAACAATCCCCAGGTCAAGGAATGTTTCCCAAATAGACCCTATATAGATCATGTGATGAGTGTGAGGAGTATTGGGGGAAGACTTTTGGTCATGGGTTTCTTGACATATAAGGGTTCGTATTGTCTCATTTATGGGTGTCTTTATGGAGGGTGTGATGCATCTCTCATTTGCAATGTAACCTTTTTCCAAGCCCTTGCAATTAATTTAATGTGGTCCAAACGTTGAGTCCTATGTGAAATGGAAATTAAAGAGCACTGCAATGCCATTTGGATTTAGGAACACACTGAGTTCCATAGAAATGAAAAGTAAAGGACACCACAAATTCATTCCCCCAACAAGCGGGACATGTATTAATTTTATGTTCTAGAAGGTCCTTTATTTTTATGGAGTAGTGTTTCATTTCTATTAATACCTTAGGGCGAGCATCTAGAAGGATACTAATTGAATTTTAAATTTTTCCAGCTATAATACCTCTAGTCCTTTAGCCCCTTATTCCCATGAAACGAGGTACAATCCCTTCTTGGGGTCAATGAGCTCAAAATCCCAAAATACGAGGAAACAAAAGGGGAAGAAGTGTGGAAAGTGGTAAGTATAAGTGGGAATGTTACGATGACCCTTCAAGGAACCATACGGTAGAAACCATTTTCTTGAGGGTGACTCACTTACTAGGAAACCATGCTACCCACCAAGTTGAAACTAGGAAAAAGGTACAATTTCCAAGAAAACGTTCCATAATCAAGAAAGGATTCTTTGCAACATGTTCAAATGCTTCAAATATTAAAATGACACTTAC
>ML782916.1:38922-53399 GCA_009831015.1 Picea engelmannii
TTAAAATGGATGGAAATTACCATGAGAATGCTGCAAAAAATATCCCCTAGATGGTTGGAATAAATCTATAAAAATATCCTCATTATTCTGCCCAAAATCTGCATCATTAGTGTACATATATAGCTGGAAATGATTATGAAAATTTCTGAATTTGACTCTATTGTATTACGTTATTGAGGGCTTCAAAATATACACTTTTTCACTAGAGGTAGCATAAATGAAATCTCCTAGAAATCCCCAATAATCTTTTCCAAAACCATGATCAAATTTCTGAAAATACACATCCATAACAACATATCCTTCGCTACCCCTATCTTCATCAAATGGAGAAGAAAATATATTTTCAAGTCTATTATCACTTAAGGGATTTCTTTAATATCATCCATGTCAATATCATAACAAGAAATAACGTCAAATTTAAAATTTTGAGAAGGTCCAAAACTTACCAAATCCTCAACTTCATGAGGAGAAGAGATAGATGCATAAGTGCTCTCACCAAGGGCCTTCTTCACATTCTTGATATTCAATGGAAACATGAGGTGTTTCCTCAATGTGTTCTTCAAGTGCTTGATCTTCTATGGAATCATGAAAGAATTATTTCTCAATGTTTTCTTATTGTAGATGTGCAACAAAATATTCAATGGCCTCATCATCCTTGTATTCTTCTAAAATTGAAATATCATGCAAACATGGTCCATAGGATAAATAAGCTTGATGATCATCTTCATAACATTCCTCTTCAAAATTTTCTTCGTCAAGAATACCATATTTTTTTTCAAAATTTTTTAAAAATGATATGTAGTACTTGTGGTCATTCTCTATTTGAATCAATATAGTATCTTTATCTTCATGGAAATCCATATTTCTCTACTTAAAATCTTCAACATGAGAGACCAAATCTAAAAACTGCATTCATACCTTATGCCAATACCAAAAATTGTGTAGTCTTCAAGATCAACCTTCAAAGTTCCTTCAAGATGTTGCATGTGCCCACCTCTACACACAACAAAGATTTAAAAAATATGCAAGGAACAAGGGTTTTGTCCCTTCATGGAGTCTCCATGCGAGAAATAAATATTCAATACAACACTCTCACAAAATGTCATGAAGTATAGTGATGCAGGAGCATATTTTTCCTTAAGTAATTCACATCAACTAAAAACATTAAGATTTTGACTTAGTAATTTGTAGGGTGAAATAAGTGTTGCAACTCCCATTGTTGCGACACCAGTGTTGTAACTCACGTTTTTGTAACACCAGTGTTGTAACTTTCATTGTTGCAACACCCGTGATGTAACACCATTGCTACAACACTCGTGTTTTAAAACACGTCACTACAACATCAACACTATGACTCCCATTGATGTGACACTATTTCTGCAAAACCCATGTTGTAACACACGTTTTTGCAACACCAACGCTGCAACTCCAGGCGAGTGGACATTCTATTAGAGTGTTGTGAATTATGACTCTAGTTGTATTACAAAATTTTCATGACAATTGGTGGACCAACCACATGATGGAAACAAATCACCTGAAACGATTAAGGAAGTTAACCTCTATAGTTGTCCAAGTGATGACGCACGCTACCCCCGAACCCGCAGGTTGGAAGGTCCACGTCAACAAGATCTTTCCTTTACCACTGGCCCAAAGAACTCTCAACAACTGCTCTCCTATTTTCCTTTCGGAAAATCTACACCCACAACAAATCCTCATGGGATCCCCTCTTTTCACTTAGGAGATCAGACTTCACGATATCGCGAATCCTATGGTCGAGCGCCTACCCACCGTGACCCCAAATCCCAAAACTCCGAGACTCCGATATCAATCCGACTTGTCGACTTTCGCGCATTTGTGAGTTGCGATAACATACAACTCTACCCACGAACCCTGAAATCCTGAGGTGTCAGACTCCGACACGTTTCTCGGTGCTGGCCCCACAACTAACCTTCTCGCTGGTTCGGGACTTCGACTTACGAAACTTCAAAGTGGTCGACGCAGTTGAATTCTATGTTGATAGTGTGCCACCTGTTCACCCCGCTGGCTCCTATGGTCCCACACAATCCTATTGATCCTTCACGGCTTTGCGCTTCACGATTTCGTGAACTTTGATATCAAGTTTTCGACCCTTCCACTCACAAAATCCTGATAGGAGATTTCACGAATGATCCAACGGCCCCTGGATGACTTGGATCGATGGCTCTGCCTCTCCTGAGCTTGCACCTTTTGGAATACTCGCGGTAACTCCCCTGCTCCTCCGTGAGATCTAACGGCTCACAAGACCTCGCGGATTCTCCACAGAGAATTCCGACCATCCGTTCTTTCCTTGAGAACTTGTCCCCTTGCGGTCCGACGTCGCTACGCCTTCAAACTTTCCAGGTACTTGGCCTCTGCCTTCCTTTGACTCCTTCGAAGGTCCAAATCCTTCTGAGCTTTTCCATGACTCTCCGTCTTTTAGAAAAACCCCTGATCGCACTATTTGCGGCAGACCTTCAAACACTTCCAAGTGTTGAAACCCTTCGACTCTGCGCACACCTGCAACAACAATCTCTCAATACTTCGCTCAGGTTCGAAACTCTGAGACTTCACTCGGCCTGCGCACTCCTTGCATAGCTCCTGTGCCTAACTACACTTCTGTGGAAATGAGAAAAAAAGATATCTCTCCTAAGCTTTCAGAGACAAACCTCTAAACACCTTGTTGACGCCCTCCTTGCGGACAAATTCAACTGCACTCCTTGCAAGAATTCTTTCTCAGATGGAGAAACAATTGAAACTCATTCCTTTTTCCTTTCCTCTCAGATTTCAAACATTCAACAAGAAATCATTCATACATAGCATAAAAGAAAATGTACACCAGGAAGAGTAAAATAACCATGAGCATAGAATTTAGCATACATACACAGAGAACAAACACGACGCCATGAATTTGAATCAAAGCTTTCTCTATTAATTCAAATTTCTGTACATGGGTGTTTTCACACAACTCTCTGCTTCTCCTCTTTTTTCTTCTCTACTCTTCATAATAATGTTACAATACACAAATGAGGGTGTCTATATCCCGTTTCCCTCTTGCACTTTAAAACTGTCTAATCTAACATTCAATTCTATCTACCTGCATTAACTACTATAAATGCCTTCTACCTACTAAGGACGAGAGCGGATTGCTCTAGGTATGTTTACATTATACAAGTGCGCTCTTTCTTAATTATTTCATTTAAGATTGCACAATAACTTCAAGGTAATTTCAAAATTTGTGTTGGGCGCTTTTCCAGTTGTCCGTTATCTCCGCACTGGCTCGCTTGAGATGCACCTGCATCACCAAGTTTCCAACGCACATTTGGAAAACGATTGAGAATTTGGATCATTGTAACTGCCCAACATCCAACACATCTTGGTTGAGGAAAACAAGAAATGGTTGGGCATGAAGTGGGATAGTCGAGGAAAAAATGTTCCACTTCCAAGTAACTTGAGGAGAAAAAGGAAAATGAAAAGAGGGTTTGAGAGTTCAGTTCACGTAGAAAGGGACATAGGATAGGAAACGAAAGAAGGGACATCTATAGAAACAATAGAGAAAAGGAAGTGAGACTAGTTTTGTAGGGACAATGTGGAACAATGAGCAGGATCTCCAGTCATTGATATTGAATGAGAACTATGCCCAATTGGATAATAATGTAATGAGACTATGAGAAACAATTTTTCTGACTTGTATAATCTTGAGTCCCTGTTTATTGGGGTTGTCTCTTGCTTCCATTTTTCCTATGACTGTAATTTCTCTTTGAATTATTTAAGTTGTTAAATTTCTATTGAGATAGTACAATGCTAGTTGTGTACTCTGTCAGAAGAAACCTAGTTCTGTGGTTGTTTGAATACAATATCGAGTGTTATTGCATGAAGTGGTATCAAATATAGTTAGCTCCTAAGTTGTGAGATATAATGCCCAAAAGTAAGGCCTATGAATGTTGGTCTGAGTGAGGGCTATAAGACAACTTGTAAGGATGTTTCCATGTAGAGAATAAGCAACACGAGGAGGTGCTAGGAACAAAGAGTTATATGAATTGTGAAGGAGGATAGAAGAAATGGAAAATAGAAGCTTGGGAGATGCTGAAATAGATTCAAAGTCAGAGGATGAGCATGAAAAAGAGAATAGTTTTGAGGAAGTATACCTAGTAGTACATTTGATATCTTTTCTGAAAGACAGAGGTAGTGCAAGGGTGGAAACTTTATGTTATGATGGAAGTATAAAATCTGAGACTCATTGACTAGATCAGAGAGCTCGAAAGATATTTTGAGTATTAAAATATTCAGGACCTCAATCGAGCTCAATTCACCATGAAAAATCCAAAGGGTCATGTTGCACTCTGGTGGAATATTTTATAGAAGGGTAGGGCAGACAACCGACATGAGAGGATTATAACCTAGAGGAATATGGTGAGAAAAACCTCAGAGAAATTCCTACCTGTTGATTATCAACATAATTTGTGCAAGCAGGGGAAAAAAGTAAGGTTAAAAGAGACATATGTTCATGAATATACTAAGGATGTTTTCAAACCGTCACTTAGCTTAGGGATAAAGGAACCATAATATCAAGGAGTGGTGAGATACAAGAATGGGTTGAAATATCATATTGACGATGAGATGAGTACTCATTAATTTTGTAATGTAGATGAAACCTATCAATTTGCTTTGAAGGTGGAAGAAAATATCGATAGAATTTTGCGGTAGAAGTTAGAAGTGGTGAAAAGGAAGATGAAGTGACTAACAACTAGAATACAAGAGGAGGAAGAGGCAAATGATTTGGTAGAGGTAAGCAAGTGATCACCTATTAAAGATGCAGAATAGAAGGTCACAAGGCATTAGAATGTTTGTAGAGGCATAATACAGGGAGGATAAATGAGGCTAGAACAAAATTTTCCCAGGAATATGAGGCAACGGTTGTTGGAAGAAATGTGAAAGTACTTTAGCAAGAACAAGACAAAACTTGATTTTTAGAAGAGTGCTACTTAATCCTGAGACAAAGATAGCAAAATAACCTAAGAAACGAAAGAGTTTTTTTAAAACTAAGTGAAAAATTTAGGATAAGTGTTGTCATTTGGTTATAGATGGTGGAAGTACAAAACATTTAGTATCCACAGAGGCAATGGAGAAATTAAAATTAAAAATTATTCCACATCTGAATCTGTATCAGGTTTTATTGTTGAAAACATGACAACATGTGACTGTGTGTAACGTCCCCTGTTACCAACACTAACAAAATTCTCTGATACCACTTTGTAACATCCCCATATTATAGTTGAGTAATTCCACTCCAAAATTCTAGTGCGTAGATTCTACACTATAACGTTAATCCTCGGAGAAACATGTGAGGTATTGTGCACGATCCCAAGTTGGATCGCACAATACAAATTTTCCTATTTAGACACTAGTTATAATAGAGGAATTAACACATAATACAACTACACACACAATCATTCAGAGTACACACGTATTACTACTCATGTAACCGCTATGAACAGATGATTACTACTGCGACCACAACCATTCTGGTGTTGCACACAAATTTTGTTCTCCTTGTGTGAGACTATTTTCCTGTGCGCACAACGAACCCAACCTCTTGCACGCACAAAAATTCTAGCCTGGCATTAGAAAATCATGACCATTATTACAAAATTAACTAACATGAATAATTAATAGCCTTCATACTCTACATGTGTGACAACAAATACTGAATAACAACATTACACTTTACACGTGCAAACAACATGATACATATTAATGACAATTGATCATATGCAACATCATACAAGAAATAAACCCATATCATACATAAGTAAATAAGCACATAGTAAATTAGACAAGAACATAAAGGGAACTTATCTTTTATAAAGAGTCACCAACTGTGTGCAGAGATCAAATGTTCATCCCAACCATAGACTCTGTTGCTCATAAGCTTTCAGGAATAGGTCACCCCCGATTTGGGGATTAAACTGCACTAGGGAAAATAATTCCTAATTCCAATATAAGGTTTTCTAATCAACAGAATTGCTCAGTCCAAGGTGACTAATTGTTGCAACTAGCCTACAGTCTCTCATTCCCCACATGCTTGTCCCACCCTAGGAAGTGTACCCCTTCTCTACTCAACAATCCCTCGACTGCCCCACTTTCCTTCTTGGGATTTAGAAATAGGCCGAACCTGAAGTCACATAGCCCTATAACTAATTCCTAGTGCACCAGGGAATAATTCCTATCAAATATGTCACCTAGAGAGAATGCTCACGGGCCTAAAAAATCGCCTTTTCAACAACAAATCTCTCACCTGGAGAGAATTCTCACGGGCTTGACAGCCCGCCTCTTCGACAACAAAAACTCTAGTTACTAGATGGAAACCTCTTTCCAAGTTTTTCTTTGCATATAAGATAATGCTTGTTCCCCATTCAGATGGTCTGACCCCTCCATAAAAATGAGTGAATCCCTCAAAATACACTAAGGTTCAACCATACATTTTCATGGTCATAATTAGATAGTTGTCACCTTCAGAATTAGCTTTAGAAACTTGATGACTCGTTCCCATCCCTAGGGAACATAGGATAAATAAATATCCATAAATTATACTTTTCAAAAATATTAATAAAATATTCCCTTGGACTTAAGCCTGCTTGGCTTATCCCATTTCATAAACTCTTAGCCCCCTTTCCCTTTTCGGTGGAGTTTATCCCCCTATCTCTTTTCGTGGAGTTTATCTCTAGTCATTGATATCGAATGTGAACTATGCCCAATTGGATAATAATGTAATGAGACTGTGAGAAACAATTTTTCTGTCTTGTATAATCTTGAGTCCCTGTTTATTGTGGTTGTCTCTTGCTTTCATTTTCCCTATGACTATAATTTCTCTTTGAATTTTTTAAGTTGTTAAATTTCTGTTGAGATAGTATGATGTTAGTTTTTTACTCTGTCGGAAGAAACCTAGTTATGTGGTTGTTTGAATACAAGATCGAGTGTGATTGCATGAAGTGGTATCAAAGATAGTTAGCTCCTAAGTTGTGAGAGATAATGCCCAAAAGTAAGGCATGTGAATGTTAGTAAGAGTGAGGGATATAAGACAACATGTAAGGATGTTTTCATGTAGAGAAGAAGTAACATGAGGAGGTGCTAGGAACAAAGAGTTAGATGAATTGTGAAGAAGGATAGAAGGAATGGAAAATAGAAGCTTGGGAGATGCGGAAATAGATTCAAATTCAGATGATGAGCCTGAAGAAGAGAATAGTTTTGAGGAAGTAGACCCGATAGTATGTTTGATATCTTTTCTAAAAGACAGAGGTAGTGCAAGGGTGGAAATTTTATGTTATGATGGCAATATAAAATCTGAGACTCATTGAATAGATAAGAAAGATCGAAAGATATTTTGAGTATTAAAATATTCAGGACCCCAATCGAGCTCAATTCACCATGACAAATCCAAAGGGTCATGTTGCACTCTGGTGGAATATTTTATAGAAGGGCAGGGTAGAAAACCGACATGAGATGATTATAACCTAGAGGAATATGGTGAGAAAAACCTCGAAGAAATTCCTACCAGTTGATTATCAACAAAATTTGTGCAAGTAGGGGAAAAAATTAAGGTTAAAAGAGACATATGTTCATGAATATACTGAGGATTATTTCAAACTGTCACTTAGATTAGGGATAAAGGAACCGGAATATCAAGGAGTGGTGAGATACGAGAATGGTTTGAAATATCATATTCACGATGAGATGAGTACTCATTAATTTCGTAATGTAGACAAAACCTATCAATTTGCTTTGACTGTGGAAGAAAATATCGATAGAATTTTGCGGTAGAAGTTCCAGTGAAAAGGAACTAGAGGCAAGCGCAGAGCAAGTGATGTTAGAAGTGGTGAAAAGGAAGATGAAGTGAATAACAAATAGAATACAAGAGGAGGAAGAGGCAAATGATTTGGTAGAGGTAAGCATGTGATCACCTATTAAAAATGCAGAATAGAAGGTCACAAGGCATCATAATGTTTGTAGAGGCATAATACAGGGGGGAGAAAAGAGACTAGAAAAAAAGTTACCCAGGAAGATGAGGCAATGGTTGTTGGTAGCAATGTGAAAGTACTTTAGCAAGAACAAGAGAGAACTTGATGTTTAGAAGAGTGCTACTTAATCCTGAGACAAAGATAACAAAATAACCTAAGAAACGAAAGAGTTTTTTTAAAACTAAGTGCAAAACTTAGGATAAGTGTTGTCATATGGTTATAGATGGTGTAAGTACAAATAATTTAGTATCCACAGAGGCAATGGATAAATTAAAATTAAAAATTATTCCACATCTGAATCTGTATCAGGTTTCATGGTTGAAAAGAGGACAACATGTGATTGTGTGTAACGTCCCCCGTTACTAACACTAACAAAATTCTTTGATACCACTTTGTAACATCCCCATATTATAGTTGAGTAATTCCACTCCAAAAATCTAGTGCATAGATTCTACACTATAACGTGAATCCGCGCAGAAACACGTGAGATAATGCACACGATCCCAAGTTGGATCGTACCATAGAAATTTTCCTCTTCAGACACTAGTTATAACATAGGAATTAACACATACTACAACTACACAGACAATCATTTAGAATACACACATATTACTACTCATGTAATTACTATGAACACATGATTACTACTGTGACCACAACCATTCTGGTGTTGCACACAAATTTTGTTCTCCTTGTGTGCAGACTATTTTCCCGTGCACACTATGAACCCAACCTCTTTCACGCACATAAATTCTAGCCTGGCATTGGAAACTCATGATCATTACTACAAAATTAACTAACATGAATAATTAAACACCTTCATACTCTACATGTGTGACAAAAAATACTGAATAACAACATCACACTTTACACGTGCAAACAACATGATACATATTAACGACAATTGATCATATGCAACATCATATAAGAAATAAACCCATATCATACATAAGTAAATAAGTACACAATAAATTAGACAAGAACATAAATAAAACTTATCTTTTATAAAGAGTCACCAATTGTGCGCAGAGCTCAAATGTTCGTCCCAACCATAGACTATGTTTCTCATAAGATGTCAACAATAGGTCACCCCCGAGTTGCGGATTAAACTGCACCAGGGAAAATAATTCCTAATTCCAAGCTAGGGTTTGATAATCAACAAAATTTATCAGTCCAAGGTGCCTAATTGTTGCAACTAGCCTACAGTCTCTCATTCCCCACATGCTTGTCCCACCCTAGGAAGTGTACCCCTTCTCTGCTCAACAATCCCTTGACTGCCCCACTTTCCTTCCGGGGCTTTAGCAATAGGCCGAACATGAAGTCTCAGAGCCCTGTAACTAATGCCTAGTGCACCAGGGAACAATTCCTATCAAATATTTTACCTAGAGAGAATTCTCACGGGCATGAAAAATCGCCTCTTCAACAACAAATCTCTCACCTGGAGAGAATTCTCAGGGGTCTGATAACCCGCCTCTTCGACAACAAAAACTCTAGTTACTAGATGGAAACCTCTTTCCAAGTTTTTCTTTGCATATAAGATAATGCTCATTCCCCATTCATATGGTCTGACCCCTGCATAAAAATGAGTGAATCCCTCAAAATACACTAAGGTTCAACCATATATTTACATGGTCATAATTAGACACTTGTCACCTTCAAAATTAGGTTTAGCAACTTGGTGACGCGTTCCCATCCCTAGGGAACTTAGGATAAATAAATATCCATAAATTATACTTTTCAAAAATAATAATAAAATATTCCCTTAGACTTAAGTCCGCTTGGCTTAGCCCCTCTCATAAACTCTTAGCCCCCTTTCCCTTTTCGGTGGAGTTTATCTCCTTGTCTCTTTTCGTGGAGTTTATCTACAGTCATTGATATTGAATGAGAACTATGCCCAATTGGATAATAATGTAATGAGACTGTGAGAAACAATTTTTCTGTTTTGTATAATCTTGAGTCCCTGTTTATTGGGGTTGTCTCTTGCTTCCATTTTTCCTATGACTGTAATTTCTCTTTGAATTATTTAAGTTTCTAAAATTCCGTTGAGATAATACGATGTTAGTTGTGTACTCTGTCGGAAGAAACCTGGTTAGGTGGTTGTTTGAATACAAGATTGAGCGTGATTGCATGAAGTGGTATCAAAGATAGTTAGCTTTTAAGTTGTGAGAGATAATGCCCAAAAGTAAGGCATGTGAATGTTAATCTAAGTGAGGGATATAATACAACTTGTAAGGATGTTTCCATGTAAAGCGGAAGCAACAAGAGGAGGTGCTAGGAACAAAGAGTTAGATGAATTGTGAAGGAGGATAAAAGAAATGGAAAATAGAAGCTTGGGAGATGCTGAAATAGATTCAAAGTCAGAGGATGAGCCTGAAGAAGAGAATAGTTTTGAGGAAGTATACCCAGTAGTACGTTTGATATCTTTTCTGAAAGACAGAGGTAGTGCAAGGGTGGAAATTTTATGTTATGATGGTAGTATAAAATCCGAGACTCAATGAATAGATAAGAGATCTCAAAAGATATTTTGAGTATTAAAATATTCAGGACCCTAATCGTGCTCAATTCACCATGACAAATCCCAAAGGGTCATGTTGCACTCTGGTGGAATATTTTATAGAAGGGTAGGGTAGACAACCGAAATGAGAGGATTATAACCTAGAGGAATATGGTGAGAAAAAGCTCGAAGAAATTACTACCTGTTGATTATCAGTAGAATTTGTGCAAGCAGGGGAAAAAAGTAAGGTTAAAAGAGACATATGTTCATGAATATACTGAGGATATTTTCAAACTGTCGCTTAGCTTAGGGATAAAGGAACCAGAATATCAAGGAGTGGTGAGATACGAGAATGGGTTGAAATGTCATATTCACAATGAGATGAGTACTCATTAATTTCTTAATGTAGATGAAACCTATCAATTTGCTTTGAAGGTGGAAGAAAGTATCGATAGAATTTTGGGGTAGAAGTTCCAAGGAAAAGAAACTAGAGGCAAGCACAGAGCAAGTGATGTTAGAAGTGGTGAAAAGGAAGATGAAGTGACTAACAACTAGAATACAAGAGGAGGAAGAGGAAAATGATTTTGTAGAGGTAAGCATGTGATAACCTATTAAAGATGCAAAATAGAAGGCAACATGGCATCAGACTGTTTGTAGAGGCATAATACAGGGAGGAGAAATGAGGCTAGAACAAAAGTTACCCAGGAAGATGAGGAAATGGTTGTTGGTAGAAATGTGAAAGTACTTTAGCAAGAACAAGAGAGAACTTGATGTTTATAAGAGTGCTACTTAATCCTGAGACAAAGATAAAAAAATAACCTAAGAAACGAAAGAGTTTTTTTAAAACTAAGTGAAAAATTTAGGATAAGTGTTGTCATCTGGTTATAGATGGTGGAAGTACAAAACATTTAGTATCCACAGAGGCAATGGAGAAATTAAAATTAAAAATTATTCCACATATGAATCTGTATCAGGTTTCATTGTTGAAAAGAGGACAACATGTGACTATGTGTAACTTCCAACGTTACCAACATTAACACAATTCTCTGATACCACTTTGTAACATCCCCATATTCTAGTTGAGTAATTCCACTCCAAAAATCTAGTGCGTAGATTCTACACTATAACATTAATCCACGTAGAAACACATGAGGTAATGCGCATGAACCCAAGTTGGATCACACCATACAAATTTTCCTCTTCAGACACTAGTTATAACAAAGGAATTAACACATAATACAACTACACACACAATCATTCAGAGTACACAAGTATTACTACTCATGTAACCACTCTGAACACATGATTACTACTGCAACCGCAACCATTCTGGTGCTACACACAAATTTTGTTCTCCTTGTGTGCAGACTATTTTCCCGTGCGCACAACAAACCCAACCTCTCACACGCACATAAATTCTAGCCTGGCATCAGAAACTCATGACCATTATTACAAAATTAAATAACATGAATAATTAATAACCTTCATACTCTACATGTGTGACAACAAATATTGAATAACAACATCACACTTTACACATGCAAACAACATGATACATATTAACGACAATTGAATGTATGAAACATCATACAAGAAATAAACCCATATCATACATAAGTAAATAAGAACACAATAAATTAAACAAGAACATAAAGGAAATGTATCTTTTATAAACAGTCACCAACTGTAGCAGAGCTCAAATGTTCGTCCCAACCATAGACTCTATTTCTCATAAGCTTTCAGCAATAGGTCACCCCTGAGTTGGGGCTTAAACTACTCCAGGGAAAATAATTTCTAATGCCAAGCTAAGGTCTGATAATCAACAGAATTGCTCAGTCCAAGGTGCCTAATTTTTTCAACTAACCTACAGTCTCTCATACCCCACATGCTTGTCCCACCCTAGGAGGTGTACCCCTTCTCTACTCAAAAATCCGTCGACTGCCCCACTTTCTTTCCAGGGTTTTAGCAATAGGCCGAACATGAAGTCTCAAATCCCTGTAACTAATGCCCATTGAACCAGGGAACAATTCCTATCAAATATTTCACCTAGAGAGAATGCTCATGGGCCTGAAAAATCGCCTCTTCAACAACAAATCTCTCACCTGGAGAGAATGCTCACGGGCTTGACACCCCACCTCTTCGACAACAAAAACTCTAGTTACTAGATGGAAACCTCTTTCCAAGTTTTTCTTTGCATATAAGATAATGCTCGTTCCCCATTCAGATGGTCTAACCCCTCCATAAAAATGAGTGAATCCCTCAAAATACACTAAGGTTCAACCATATATTTGAATGGTCATAATTAAACACTTTTCACCTTCAGAATTAGCTTTAGCAACTTGGTGACTCGTTCCCATCCCTAGGGAACTTAGGATAAATAAATATCCATAAATTATACTTTTCGAAAATATTAATAAAATATTCTCTTGGACTTAAGCCCGCTTGGCTTAGCCCCTCTCATAAACTCTTAGCCCCCTTTCCCTTTTCGGTGGAGTTTATCCCCTTGTCTCTTTTCGTGGAGTTTATCTCCAGTCATTGATATTGAATGAAAGCTATGCCCAATTGGATAATAATGTAATGAGATTGTGAGAAACAATTTTTCTGTCTTGTATAATCTTGAGTCCCTATTTATTTGTAGAGACCGTAAAATACAAAGTTACATACAATTTAAAATATATTTCCTTTCTCTATACGTAAATCATTCATTCACATCCTACAAGCATAAAAATTCTGCTGGAATTCAAATATATTTTTAGCATGAAAAATAACTTAACATAATAAAATTTAATTACCTCTTCCTAATGCTAATTTCTCCATTGACCTGGTTGTCTAGCCTACTGCTTTGTTGCTTCCTGATGCACTGACAAACTCTGCCCAAACTGTGTTTCCTCCCTGCCTACTAGGAGCAGCTTGTCCAGCTTCCTAGCTCCAGGATACTGTAAGGATATCCTGGCCCCCGTGCCCAAAACCCCCAGCAAACTGGTGCCCCCTGCTTCTGGTTCACCAAAAACCCATAAAACAAACTCCCCACACCAGAAAAATAATCACCTCCGACATACAGTCTTTCCCCCTTCCAATAATTCTTCCTCCTCCCAAAATAATCCTCCCCTTCCCATAAGACTCCTCCCGTCATATCCCTCCTTCACCGACCCTTTCCTCCTCATTAATTTCCTTATCCCTACATTCGTTATCTTATCCTCTTATTTAATGTCTTATCCTCTTATTTAATGTTTCTTATCCTTATATTTAATGTTTCTTATCCCCTCCGTATACGTAAATCATTTAATTAAACAAATTAAAATTATTAACCCTCTTAAATTTATTACCCATGTCATTGAATGTGATAGGTAATTAATTAATTAATTAATAAATATTTAATTATTATTATTATGCCAATCTTTGTTTAATTAAAACCATGTTTGGACAATTAATTACCTAATTAATTTTTGCTTAATAATCCCTAAGCATATATTCAACTAGGGTTGTTACATACACCCACCCTTCAGGAAACTTCGTCGCGAAGTTAAGGTATCTTATGGTACAAAGGAAAAGAAACATGGTTCACACATTCATAACAATTAACCGACATTATCAGTAAGTAAGCCAAGAAAACTCATACATACTAGTGTCTATGTACAAGAAATGCATGTGTAGCTAGTACATACAAGTCCCGTGCATGTACTAATAATAAAAAACTATCATCCTTCAGTAATTTATATATGCATCCAATCCAATCAACAAGACTAGTCTTTTACAAAAGACAACAAACCAATCAATTGTTTGAGAAATCCTTTAATTACAATTATCCGGTTCAACAATTTTATTTAGACAATTGTGGTTTAGTTACGTAATTATGAATATTCATATATACACATTTTCTTTTTAGAAGGGAAAACATTAAATTTCACCATCAGACAAATCTCCATACTTTCTCAACTATTTCTACTCAT